>JAARMF010000132.1:21701-38049 GCA_022844705.1 Toxascaris leonina | reverse complement strand
CCCCCCCCCCCCCCCCCCCCCCCCCCGTCGCAAACATTAGCGCAAATTTTCACGCCGTATCTATGTTGCCACGTAAATAGATATGACGAATATCCCGTATCGATAATTAGCGCCTGACCGCCTTGTAATGGATGGGTACTGCTGATGCAACGAGCGGCTGAAAAATGCGCCGCTCAAACGTGCATGGCTCGTTCGTTGGACAGCCGTCTAAGGCATCTGTAAGCGTCATGCTTCATGGTTGCTTTCGAAGCTTGCTTTGGCGAGAAGATCTGAGATGGTTATGGTGAACGGCTTCCTTTTATCGAAGAATTCACTCTTAAGCGAAGTGGAAAAAACAAACAAATCGTTGAATCTATGGCTTAATTGCTAGCTTAGTCCGTTAGTTGTACAGCTGCTTTACTTCGCCCTTGCATCGGGGAAATCGAATGGAATCAAAATGAACAAGTAAACGGACTCTTTAATGTGGAAGGATATTCAGCATCCGCAGAAATTAGTACTGTCAAAGAAGCGTTAAATGATAGAAAACATCCGCAACGAAATTCATTTCGATTTCGTAACATCCTAGGTGGCGTCTATTGCCGCTCAACAATTCTTGCGAATGCGATGCGAAACAGCTTTAAATATGGGAAAAAGTGCTGTTCGTCTTTCGATTGCTGGTCATTGCAAAATCTTTTGAGGGAACTTGCTGATGGCTTTCGTTTCCAACTTAAGCGTCAACCTCTTCGCTGCGCTTCGGACGTCTTTAATTCGCTGAACTAGCGAAGCGTGGAACTGTTCATACTTCGGAGTGTTGTATGAAGAGAATGAAAGCACGAAAAGTTGAGTAGGATCAAAATGACACTGCATTAATGACCATATACAAGGATGACGTTTATGTCATATGATTGCTTCACTGTTGCAATTGTTTGCGTTTGAATGCTATGATAGCAGTGTTCACTGAACGCCCGATCCCCTCAATGAGATACACTCATATTGGTTATATTATAAACGAGGTGCACATTCCCTGCAGCGTTACAAACTGCAGCCCATTGTGACGCGCTTCCCTAGTGCGATTTCTCCCTAGTTTCAGGACATCTAAATTTTGCAGTGCTCCATGCCGAGAAGATTGTTTTGCTCAAATATGGCTAACTTGATCAGACCCTTGACATATGAGGTTGGTCTTGTACCGTTCACGTAATATCTATATGAAAATGATATTGGAAAGTCGACTCTTTCCCGCTAGTAAAGCAGATCCTGTTGCCAGAAGGTGGCTTCAGGGTTAACTAAAAACCCTCGGACGACTGGGGCTACAATTTACTTTCCAGTACAATGAAAAATCAGTTGGTGTTGCAGCAGAGGACAAAGCTGGTGAGGCTATCGAATACTCAGTCATGCCTATCACATTTTATTCGTGTAGATTATCGCCTGGAAAAATATTGGAGCCGTTTAATGCTAACAATTTAATTGATCAGTATTCGGCGCAGAACTACAGTGATGATGGTCTTGCTCCTCCTCAGTTAAACTCATTTTTCAAACATCCATAGGTAGCACTCTTCATATTTTCGTGTACTAAGTATGGCGTAGCGCTTCAAGTATGCTGTTTATCGACTTCTGCAAGTATGCTGCGATGTCGACCTATGGCAGCTTGAAAAAGAACTGCAATATCAATAACATCCCTGAAACTAGCCTTTAGACGAAAATAATGCCGTTTATGTCGCACGAGGTGCATTGAAATGTGGTAAGTGCAAAGCAATTTCATGAAAAAAACACGATACCTTCTAAGTGCCATCCACACCAAATTTGCATTTAAAACCGACAGGGATGGAGACTCTCTCTCAGTCGTGCTTTCAGCTTGCCAACACTTTCTAATGGTTGTGTGATCGAGCGAAGTGGATGAACTCATTGAATTGCCGTGGATAGTTCATCGCACTGAGCTGACTCACGCAAAACTTATTCGCAGATGGATGGTTGTGTGTTGGGTCTGAATTAGAGTGATCGTCGGATCTTCTGACAGTAGAATGAGTGTTTGTTTGAGCTTTGGTTGAACGTGTCGTAAGCAATGTACCGAATGTTCATGTGTATTTGAGGATTGTCGATCGTTCGTAGTGATCTTTGCAATTGTGTGTTGAAATTCTCACGTGGTGACCACAGTTGTGTTAAGAGACATGGGTGGCGAACTGTCGCAGGTGATATGAGAAACTAGTGAAGCGATCAATAGCTGGGCGAGACAAGCAGCAATTGTAGGCATGTTGTTGTGAGCAGCTGCACAACCCTTCAAGTCTAAAAATACTGAAGAGCGTTGCTGCACGAATGCCCGATCTTGCGTGCACCCGCGGCAATTTTGCCGAACCAACAAATACCCTCATGAAGCGAATAGCGAACCGATCGATCAATAGTTCGAGGGAGAAAAGCAGCTATAAACCTTCGAGGATTTTGCAACAATTACCGTCTGAAACAGTCCTGTTGGCAGTCACATTATAGCCCATGCAAAGCTTCAGGGGAAAGTTTGTTGTGCCTATTGCGAAATGACGATTGGATATTTGACAGTTGGGCTTGCCCTTGCTTCCGCTAAGAAAATTTCTTCGCATAATTTCCTCAAAGGAGGTTCTAAATATGTTGGAATAGAAAGTAAGAACGACTTTTAAGGGGAAATGCACCTGAAATAGAGAATAGTAGCAACTTTTTTAAAGACTTTGGCATATTGCCATGAAAAGTCACTCACATCACATAAAACACCAAGAAAAATGCTTCCTCTCTAATATTCGAAGGTGATTGTTATGCTTATTGCGCTGTTTGGCATTGAATGAATTCTTGGAAGGAGGTGGGTGTTGATATATGCTGTGGAGTTTTCCGTTTTGAATGTCTGCTACACATTTGTTCAACTCATTTCTCAAAAACAACTTATCGGGTAGAGACTCAGCAACTCCCAACGAACTATATACGAACCCTAGGATGCTCCCCATGCAAAACTAATGCTGTTCTATAGAAAACTGTTCATAAAATATGGCACATTGCGCACTTCTCCACAAATAATACTCTTCATTTTGCATTATTCTTTTTGGAACCAACTAAACACCGTAGTTTGATGTATTCGATCAATCGAGCGCAGACACGTACAGTAATTGTGGTAGCCATAAAAAAGGTAATTTCGCACTAACAGAATGGTAGAAACTGCATGAGAAAAGCCTCATAAGTAAAGAAAAGAGAGTACAAACAACATTTCGGCGGCAACACACTACCACAGTATTGAGTTAAAGTCAATATCGGCTGCTTTTACTGAATCGTTTTCAAAAAAAAGTTGCAGATTTCATATCGACTCACAATAAGGACTACAACAAGGGGATTTCAAAGGTCAGTAACAATATTCTAGCATAGGTGAGCACAGACAGGAATCAGACAAGCACAAATATCAAAAAAGTGTACTAGCCCTTAGGTTTTAAGCGTTGGCAACCTTGCTCTGCTGGCTTTGGCATGCTCCCCTTCTTCTTTTTGGAATAAGGTGCCAAACCTCTTTGGTTTTACTGGAGGATAGAAATGCAGAAGCGTCAAACAAATCATTGCAACATTTCAGAGAACTTTTTGTTTCCAAGGACGAAGTAAACGAACTGCCGCTATTAGTGATACAGTATTATCAAATGGACAATCAGCTCGATGAAGATTTCAAAGGAGACCTGTATGTGCTCCTCCCTTGTTTGTGAATAACTTCTGAACGATACTGATTAGCTTAGTTCACAGTGAAACAGTCGAACGGTCTTTAAAGCATATCATCGGTCGATTTTATGGCGAAAAGGAATGAAGGTAAAGCTCATGAACCAAAGCATACATGTAAAAGGAGGATAGGACACTCAAAAGCACACAACAGTCAGTGATGAGAATAGTCGAAAGCAGCCAAGGAAAAAACAATCAAAAGTAGGGATTGTTACTTGAAAAGGTGAAAGATCCGATAGAATGCAGAAACAAATTGCATCCACAGTAAGCGACCTTGTACATCAGTTGGATACTATCTACTGAACGTATTAAAAGCATGTCGCATCACCCAGAACTGCTGGAGTAAACTGCGAACAAATGGACGTAAATGATCTCGGATGGGGCATACATGTCACTATACCACATTTCTCACCTCTATCAGAAATCGAAAGGTTACTTGCAAAGCATAGCTGCACTCGGAGGATTGGCCAGCACCATTATTTCCGCCACTTCTGCATCCGACACGCTGCAGTCGCTCCTTCATCGGAGAAGGCGACGTTTAGCAAAATTAAAAGAAATTAGCTCGGTGCCTTTGTGGCGAATACAGGGCAATACGGTACACAGCTAGCCAAACAGTGCCTTATATTCCACTTTCATCCGCCATTTCTAGCGCATCCTATGTATTATTGTGACAAGAGCGCTTTTTAACTGCCTTGTGTTGCATTGGAATTCTCCCTCCTATCATTCCGTGGCACAGAGTATTTGAGTATAGCTGTTAGTGTATAAAATAATTGAGGCTGTACAATGGTAGTCTGCCGCTTAATATAGCATAAAGCGGTGGGGCTAAAAATTCACAACGTGAAGTTTGATATTCAAATAGAGAAAACCTTTCTTCTTGGAACCGAAAGCTCATTCTCTAACGAAAGTATGTACTTCACCGATTCTATGGGAACACAGCGCAGGATTGCCAACAAGCCGGAGATGCACGCTGATATATTAGAAGGACAAGTTTTTGATAGTTTGCGATGCAGAACGGAGGAAAATATCTCTATGGAAATCATCATCCGATAGTCCATGCTTTTGCTGATTTCGCAGAAGTCGACTAGAACTGCAGCTGCAACTGCAAATCAGCTCAGCATTGCACTTAAACAAGTACGTCATGCATTCGCAAAAAAGACTGTGCATGAGGGAGCCTTGTTGACGACGTTAGCGCAAAAAATTTGATAATATCAATGAAGTGATGAATGAGACGAGCACATATGCTGAACAGATTTACATTAATGGCAACAGTGGAACGAATTCTAGTTATTAATAGCACAGAATTGTGAACATGATTGTATCCATCGGATGCAAATCCACGTTTTCCGTTAATCTCGTAACGACTGACCGAAACGATTGACGAATGCAGCCGCAAATCAACTGAATACAGCTTTTGTAGAAGCGCATTATGCATTCACAGTAAGGACGAATAAGCACCGTAATGTTGTTGATGAAATCAGCGCGGAAATGGGATTCGTCCATTTGACATTTCCACAACCTGCAGTCGGAAGGAGTGGAAATACGACTTCGTATAACTTGAACAACTACTTCCACAGAAAAAACTCAGGAACCTCGGCTAAAATTTCCCTCAAAAGCATGCATAAGTGTAGGAAAGATATATATACTTTGCCAATGCAGTGCAAACAAAAGCCATAAAAGGGAAAATCGCTGCTTAAAGTGAATGAGCAAAACAAGGGGGAGGAGGGAGGGCAGAGGGTGAACAACTAGAAGGATTGAACATGAATACAATCAGATCAAGATACGAATGTGATCACAACAAATGTCTACTGCCGAACCAATTTAAATGCACTGTGCGAACCTATATTAGAACTTTCGGTAACGAAGTAACGGACGTGAAAGTCGAGGAGATACCAAGACAGCTGTAGTTTCATCGATCGCCGTATCGATGCGGCTGACAATCACACATGGCTGTTTTTGACCAAGTTCCTGGAATGCCTGGTGGTCGACCTCCAGGCGATCCGCTGGGACACCAGTCGGGAATCGAACCTTGGCCTTAAGAGGCAAATGCCCTACCACTGAGCCACCGACTCCCAATAAGATAGGTATATGAACTAAATAGTTTGCCGAGGAGAGGTGGGAGATGGTCATTTTAAGAGATTAGCACAAATTGAAACAGTTTAGAAGACACACTGATGCAGTCACATACTGACCTGTATTTGACAGAGCGCTGCTTAGTGAGCATAGTGCCAACTGGAAACGAAGACCACGACGGCCTGATGCGGAGCGGAGGGACTAATTACATGATATTTTGGAAAATGTATTAACAACTTTTCAGCATAATACCGAATCAATAATCACTCTTTTGCATCCTAAAGTTCCGTGGCCGGCGACCTTGAGATGGGTGGTGCAACCGAGCTTGTAGGTCTCATGAACATCGAAGTGCTGCATAGGCGAAATATGTTGAAAGGTTTCCTATACATTCGGTATGTGAAATTGAGTAAGGTCTTTATGCCTGCGCTCGAAGCATTCCTGTGGCAAGAATCACGCCATATTATTCGTAGTTTCGACACACTCGAATGTGTTTCAGCGCGATCACATTCATTGAAGATTTAGCAATACACCGAGGTAATAAATCGCATTTTCTGTTGACAGCAGACGCATATCATATATTTGAAGCACATATTTATGGTGAAATTTTGTATGTAAGATGCTGCATATCTTCTGAGAAACATCTAAATGCCATTCATTTAGCCATGCGGAAAACATTGAGGTCGTTAAAATAAAGAACCTACTGAGAAGAAGCTTTAGGGCTTTAGGATTTGCAGAAGAGCAGCCTTTAAGATTTGCAGAAGATTAACACTTTAGGTACATTTGGTCATCACCGAAATCAATAAACATCATAACCACTCTGTCCGTCGCAAAGAACTCGAGTTCATACTTCAACCCTCCTTGCGATCCGAGCATAGGACAACCAAGCGAATGGTGACTGGACAGATTTTATTGTTACAGATAATATCAATAAAAGAAAGTCTGTAACATGAAGAAAATAAATATCGTATGTAAGTGTTTGCAGAAGTTATTGCTGGTTTATTACTTCTGCCTTTTTGAACGCTACTGCAGTCACGCTGATAAACAAAGGAGATGAACGAATGTGAGGAAGCCGGTGCTTAATTTGCTAATCAACGTTTCAAGATGGTAATTCGAACAGCAACCAGAAATCGTTCATAATGCTATGAAAGCTTGAATACAAATTTTTCCGTTTGATTGCTCAACAACGGAGCTCAGTTAGCAGATAGGAGCGCTCTACGAAATGTCATGTGTATTCTGTGGCTCTGTCCCAAGGTCGCCGCTTCCGCGTTATGCTCTGATTCATCCTCCCCTCCCTTCACTCTGCTTCTCTTCTCACCCTTCCCTCCTTCCAAATTCTAAACTTCCAAGTTGCCGGTGGGCATTTGCGATGCCTCAACGTTGCACAGAACATCACCAGTTATAATATCGCTCATCCAGGTTGTGTCGCTCCCGCGAAATCTAATTCTTCCTGAACGAAGTTCTAATGCAAGAGTCACATATAACAGCATTATATTACATCAAACGCTTCAATATCTTGTGCTGACGAGGAGCTGGATTGCTGTTCCGTGCTTCTGAAAGCCGAGAATAACCATCTTCCGCTGACGCTTCCTCTTGCGTATCGGCTGTGACGTATGCAATGAGCACTTCCTTGAACCCTTCGATGTTGGTCCATGGAGACGATCACTGCAATGCTTTCGAACACCACCTCGATTGATTCAAGCAGTCTCAGTAGCACTGCCTTTACCGAACACCGAACCACAGATAGGACCATCTTGCTTCAGCTCGTTCTGTGGTGCGAATAGCAAATAGTCGCGATTTGAGCTATGTCCGAGACTGCAGCTGAAGCCACTTCAATCTAGTGAGCGATCTCAGTTACCTCAAGCGTGAATGACGCCAAATACTAAAATAGCAGTTATCGGAGATGACAGAACACCGGAGTGTTGTAGGCAATCAAAAGTTATAAATTGGAAAAAAAGAACAGTCTTCACGGAGCAGTCAATCGAATTAAGTACACCGGAAGAATAGATTCGCGGAGAAAACAGGAAAAGCAGAGCAAATTAACAAGCACAAGAATATTAAACCAAGCGAAGAAGATCAGCAAACAGACTCAAACAATTCTCAATAAAAAAAAAATAATAATTGAATCAGCTTAATTGAATCACTTTAATACCTTAGCACCAATTGAGAATTAAAGTGGATAGTTAAGCCGAACCATAAGTGCGAAGATGTTTCTAGCTCCCAAGGTGCCATGAAGGACCGAAAATTTGGACAACTCTGAAATGCTAGCTGGAGTGCACAACGCTCGCAACGCGTATTGTACGCAGCGATTGAAATCAATGGACTCGTAGTTTAATTGTCGCGAGTAACGAGAAAATGCCTTAAAATGTGGCAAAAAATGAGACGAAATTTTGATTTTTGCACTATTGCGAAGTTTTAAAGCTTGAAACATTCCATGGGCTTCGATGATGGAGCCTTGAAACAGCGGAAATAGTGTTTTTCTCCTCATTAGAAAAAGCTGCTGATCGTCGCTTCTTAACTTATCTGAGAAAGTCTTTGATGGCGAACTAGACAGCGTTCGCGCTTGCTTCAGCTGCAATGTTGAACGGAAGGAGAAAACGTTCTTTCCCCCATGAAACGAGGTGGCGAATAACGTTTATAACGCAATCCAAACCTCCTTGTCATGGGTGGTCTCCCATTAGTTTCGCAAAGAACACAGAAACAAGGGTTGACTACGCAGCGGTAATAAGTGCTGTGCAGTTTTTTTCAGTGCTCAAAATTAAGCGAAGCTTCTTAGCTTTCATATCGTTTCGAATTTCAGTGATTAGCACAGCTTAGCGAGGTTTACAACAGGATGACGATAACTTGGAGTTGGAGACCGAATTATCACTCAATTAGCCATAGTTTTGTTAACAACGAAAGCCAGAGAAAGCATGGTGGAATACTTTCGAAGCCGTTTTCGTTTTGTTCAAAATCGTAGATTCTCACTTGCGGAAGAAAATCTGGCCAAGCAGTCCCACTTCGATAGGGTACCGCTCGCAATACGCGACGAAGGAGGTTGCTTGCAATTCGCCATCATCGCTGTAATCAGCAACCGACCACGACGGTAGAAGTGGCAACAGTCGAGAACTCGAATTTCTTGCCAAACGGTATACGTCACAAAATCGCATCGCTCGTTCTTCAGAAAGCAAAAAGCGAGTGGTGAGTAAGCGTGAGCGAGGAAAATGGCGCTATGTTATATTTGCAGGTGAATTTGAAGCGCATTTTATATGCGCATACTATACAGAAACTTTTTGTGGTTGGTTTGGATTGTGTTGCTTCTTCTTATTGAAGTTCTCTTCCTTGAGGGAAATTTGCGTTGTATCCCTCCCTCCTAACGCAGACGGTTTCTTCAACCCATTGTTTCCGTACAAGAGAAAATTTATAACAACGATCGCTTGCCTTAGTTGCTGCCACGTGGGCCTTGATTGATTGCCACTGAAGGACAGCCAGCCAATCTCTTCTTTTCTGAAAGATCGCTAGCTTCGTTTGCTCGATAGTTAGGTCGACTTCCCCTTATTTTCATCCGCTTTGAGGCCACAAATATTGATAAACTAATAACAAAGCACACGATTCGTAATTAACATGCCTGGTCTGAACATCTTAGATGCAGCCATGAGCTGCCCATAAAACTTAAAGATGTGGTTATTGAAGCGGTGAATGGTTCCTCAAAACTTAAAGACGAAAGCGACTAGAACACAGGGCGTTCAGAGGAATTGATAACGATAATCATGTAATGGAGGTCGGAAGCATCGACGACTCCTCATAAGTCTTCAATGCAGCTATCAATGAAAGGCTGATAAATGCCGAATGAGACCTTCGGCTGCTCTTTGAAAGTCCACAACAGCCAGTGTGACGCGCTGTAATTTGGGATGCTTCCTCGCGATAACCTTCGCTACACACGCAGCCCAAGTCACATATGTTTGATGCTGGTAATAAGTAGTGCCATTACCGGATCAGTAATAAGCACTTGACGCGAACTGCACTGATGAATTTTGCAAAGCAAATGGTCGTTAAGAAGTCTGGTAGAAGACTCGCTACAAGCTTGTAATAAATTCGGAAATAATATAGGCAAAAGTATAAGTTTGCTGTAGGCCGGAGAGTGTCTCAACACCGTGCTTCCAGAGGTCACCTTGCTTGATCGCGATGCTCTGCAGATGTCTATTGGCCTTAGTTTTGATTTTTGTTGAACGATCTCTGTTCAGCATAACGATGTACCTGCCGTTGCCGTCAACCAAGCCAAATATTGTTCACTTGTGGACAACATGCAAGTGATTCGTTGGAGCTGAGATAATTACACTGGCTCATGACAAAAACCGATGGGTCGTTGACATAGTTGCAGTGATTTTAGAAAATGCACATGAACGAGTTTCAGTCGATCGCATCCAGAATAATCGCAAGGCTCGAACAATTCATCGATTCACTCAGCAAGTCGAACTCCGTGAACAAATTCGTTTGCATGTGTTCAGACAGCGCAAAGTACCCGTCAGAGAACGTGTTGACTGCATGTTTAGGATTAACTCTGTGAGGCTTTCTAGCGTTTAAAATGTGCCATGGAGGGTGAACCATATGCTCTTGGAGTAAGGAGTGCTAGCTTAGGCTGTATGAGGTACTAATGTGAGAAATAATGCGAGCGTTATGAATAAAATATTAGATTCCGCAAGGCTGTTTGAAAAACAGCTTATGAACGCCATACCGTTGTATGATTAACGCGCAAAGCAAAATAAATTTCGGAAAAATATCGTTTTAAAAATATGCGCCCAGGAAATATGCCGGTGGATTTTTGCAGTGGACCAAAAATTGGAATTTCGAAGAAAATGATTAACGGTTACATTTTCCGAAGAAATCAGTAAGCAACTTACCTCGAGAGAGTGTCTTCTCAAAAACCAATGATTACCATTTTTGGGAAACCTAGATTTTCAGACATCCACTTTCAAGCACATATGGATGCCTATTTTTCGAAGATTACATTTGTCGCTATGTATCAGATCGTTCAGTACCATTAGAATGCTCTTCTGCCAACTCGAATTACCATCCTTTCCTTCATTACGACACTTACTCCGTGCATTCAAAAGGTATTAAGGAACGAAAAACTACCACGCTGTACACGACGTTTGTGCCACCATCTTCGACTAGTAATTTAGTTGTAAATGAAGATGACAGGGTATATGATGCTTATTAGCAGTGATTGATGCAAAAATACCAAGGAATAGAATTATTAATTATAAAATCAGCAGAGGCACTTTAAAATCAGCAGTGTTTTGAATCAAACGAAGGCTATAATGAGCCACCCAGAGAGGGTATAAAGGAGGCGAGATTGCGACCAGCGTCAGTCGTGATCCGTGCGGCGGGACGGCTGGGTCGCCCCGGACGGAACTTGAGGGCTCGCCTCGACTGGAACCGAGGGGTCGCTTCGACGGGAGTCGAGGGGGCACTCCAATTGGAGTCGAGGGAGTGATGTAGGCCGGGTGGATGAAGGCCTCATCTTTATTTCTCGGTAGTGTTTCGCTAGGGGCCTGCTCGTGGCCATGTATATATTTGTGTGGACGTTGCTACTGTTGTTTATTGTGGTTTCATGTTATTGCTCGTTTTCTCGCTTATCGTCGTTCGATGTCACTGTGTGCGTTATAACTACGATTCGCGTATTAAAAGTTTAATTACCCAAGTTTGAGGACTGCGCACAATTATCAAACGCGCCAACTCGGGTAGCTCCGCTGCTGAACGCACGGAGCAATTGGTATTGGACGTACTGAGTGGCGTTGCTGGAGCGCAAGTGACGGAGCGGCGGACGTGTCGGTGGCTGTGAGGGTCAGTGGACGAATCGGTGGCAGTAGGCGGGTCAGTGGATGAATCGGTGGCGGTGAGCGAGTCAGTGACGGGCCGGCGGATCGGCGGCACTGGTTCGTGGCCGTGAAGTATTCGTGGACGAGTCGGTGGCCGGACCAGGGTGCGGACGTTGGAGCGGTGACCCACTGCGAGCGAAGCGCGACCGGCGTTCGAAGGTAGCGGTCTAGGCGTCAAGCTGACCGATAACGTTGGCGCGCACGGGAGGCAGCAGATCGGACGACAGCGAGGAACAACTGCACGGTTTCCTTGTGATACCCCTTATATCCCTTTGTTTCTGACCTTTAGAGATTCAGTACATATTGCTGACTTCCTCCCAAAAAAGGGGAGAAGTCTTCACAACAGTCAACTTGTAACGAAACTGGAACAACGAAACTTTATTACGCTTAAATGCGATTTCCATCAAGCTTAGAACACTTTTGACATCGAGCCTTCAATTTCTTTGAGCGGTTGGCATACACAAAAATAATCACGCCGCGTATAAAGAAGAACAAGAAATGCGTCATTCTGGGTGCTTTGGGAGCACCCTTTACATTTTCTAAGCAATGAGACGCAGCAACTTCCTTTAAAGTTGACGTAGGTCAATGAAATTTTGAACATAAGTTCCTGGTTTGGATCTATAGCTTACTCATAAACAGAAGGAGAGGTAATTTCCTGGATTGTTGCATACTCGTAGCCAGCATCATTGCACGCAGTACTTTGTATCGTGCATTGATCTTTTCACGACGAGAGATTTCTCTCACTTGTTTGACGGCGACGAACCATGTTGTCAACGTTTGCTCACACCTTCAGCATTCGACTGCGATGAACAGTTCAAGGTGCTGGTGATAGCTGGCATGCGAGGATAGTGAGAGCAGGTTGGGTATGAGGTTTGACAACAGCTACAAGAAGGCAATGGCTGCGTGTTGGTTTGCATGTCATACCAGTCCTCTTCACGAACCTCATTCCATTCGTGCTTGCATCTCCCACCGAGCAGTGTTCAGGGACGTGAGAAATGTAAGTTGTGTACTTCGCAGGCAAGTTTCGGGAGACACTGTGCCTCCAGAGTATTGGTACAGTAGTAGTACAGTACAGTGGAAAGTAATTTGGCCCAAAGTCCAGGACCCACGCTTTAGGTTTCCGGCAACTCCCTTGGAATTATTCGAAAACATCAAGTTTTCGGCGCACAACACCTTATTGCAGGCTAAATTTTGTTGGGCCATATGGGAGAAAATACAACATAGCAGACGTTCACTGAAACCAGAAGCGAGGGAGCAGACCAAAACAACTGGCACGATATCCACGTTTTGTGGACCTTAGTCGGCTTCACCAGTCGTAATAAACAAAAAACCATGTAGAACGACACCTTTTTTGTGAGGTGATCCGGTCATTGGTATAAATCATCCACGTACGATTCGTTTTTCTCTTATCTCAGTGGTGCTGACTGCAAATCCGAATGCTATAAAATGCATGCGAATTCACTGACACCTTTGAACCCTTACTATATCTAAAGATCGGCGTAGAACATAGCACACACTACCAACTGCCCTAATGGGCTGTCTCATCAGTCCGATTTAAAACCCCGTCACATACCCATGCAATCAATTCCTCACATTAACTGCATCACTGTTCCAACTGCACTCCTCACACCAGTGACCATACGCAAGTATGCTAATGCATGAAACGGTTTGAGGTAAGTTAACAGAGAAATGTTAAAATACAGAGATCAAAGAGAGGCCTACGTGCATGAATCCCTCAGCTAATTATGTGAGTTGCTGCATCTAAACGCCCAATTCGATGTGCGAAACAATCCACAGACATGCGAATAACGTTCTTTCACGTTGGGCATCACGCAAAAAGGAGTGAACGAAACACCAAAGTTTCTCGAACATTCATAGTGATAGGGGGCTACACTCCTAATGGAAGGCGACATCAATAGGAACAACGATTTACACGCGTACTGAGAGCAAAAAATAACGCTGAGAGGTGTCAAGTTGAGAGCAATAGAGAGACAGACAGACGTGCAGACGCACAAACATGACTTTGCTGCGTTTCAAGCAAGCAAGAGTGCAAGTTCATACTGAAAAATGGAAAAGCGTGTTTTAAATGCGTATATTTCGTATGTCAGACCGAGAAGTTTCGAAAATTATAGACAAATTAGACCATGAAGAATAGGATGTCTTGTGCAGTTCATACGCTGCAGCTGATGCTGATACCTGGCCTGAAAGCATTCCGACGTTTATAGACGGTCTACAGACAGCTACCGACATCATATATATATATATATATATATATATATATATATATATATATATATATGATGTCGTAGCTGAACCGTAAGGCTTTCACTCGTTAAGCGAAAAGACCGGAGTTCGACTCCCGGCTGATTTCCCATCGGATCGCCAGAATGCTGACCATGCAAAAAGTGTGGGGATTGCACCCGTACGATTCCATAAAAATATCCACAGCATAATTAAAACGGCAACGACTTTCACACCGCTGTGGCTGAAGTTTTTCTCGTGATGGATTGAGTGAACACCGTATCTCAGTCTAGAGAACGCAAAGTCAGACGGCCAAAGTGTCTCGACCTTAGAAAATGTATGATAGGGCTGATGAAGGTGGACAAGGGTCTCAGAAATATCTCCAAGCAGCCCGAAAATCGCTGTCATGGTTACTGCTTGAGCGATAATCAATCACACTTTTTTTTTTTAATCACCGTACTTTTTTCTATCAGATGCTGAAGAAATTACAGCATCAGGCGATCTTTTACTTTCTGTCCTATCTCTAACTCCAAATCACCGCGTTGACACGAAGTGCAGTTTTGCATCCAGGTGACCTTAAATTCTTGAAATTTTTCGGAAAGTTGCCATCAATACTGATACAAATAATCATTCCTGTTAATACCAACTTCCACCTGAACAGTGACACCTTCAATTACAATGAGTGATAAGGCGGACAGGCGTAGTATGTACACGACGTATACGAAATGAAGGCATATGGATTTTGTGGGTCGCTAATATGTATATAAATAAATATAAATGTAAGTACAGTTGAAAATAAAAATAAAAATGAAAATGAAAATAAAAACAAAAATATGAATATAAATATAAACACAAATATATGAATTTATTTATTTACATATCACTGATAGTGTCTGGAATACGGCGAGCAAGTCCAGCATATGCTCTTCCAACAAGGCGTATCGACAGAACACATGGCTACTGAAAACGTGATGTCTTTTAAAGGAAACTGGATGGTTTTCTCCAGGTGGTGCCTATGTTATCGCATTTGAAAAATTCAGAACATAATAAGACTGACGGAAGGAAGGATCCGTCATCCTCAGTCTCCAGGAATAATTCCATGTGAAAATCGCATACAGAGACTGTTTGGAAGAACGATAAGAATCATTTTGAATCGTCTATGTGAAATATTCTGCAGAACGCAGTCAGTGACTTTCTTGAGAATAAGCGTACAAAGAGCCATTTTCTTTTGTTGTTCGACAAATTTTTTCGAGGTCATTCTGTCTTCGAGTGATTATATATGGTCTGGTACCAATCGTGAGGCAGATTGCATATTACCATGGGAACAAATAAATTGTCTCTCCTTTGATATGAATCAGCAAGTCTTTAACTACAGTGGCGAGGTAATTCAAGCGAGTTTTTATGTGAACATCCACAAGAGCACAGACATAGCAAATATTCCTCAATTTTTTGCCTCTTCATGATGATCAAAACTCTTTTAAATGTGTGGTGCCATTTCGTCGATGCCATTTTGCCTTTTTTCAAAGATAGTTCCATGAAACGACTGGATTCAGGAAATGACGGCTGTCAGTGCAGGCATTCTCGAAGCGCTCAGTTCATAAATAAATATCAGCCTCAGTCATATTCATTTCAGTCCATTTTATTTATTTTTCTACTTACTATTTTATTTCTTCGAACCGCGTAATAGGCAATGGATGGTGCCACAGTTTTATAAGATCTAAAATTCTGCCCCGTATCACGCCTTTAGTAGCTACTGTTCTTCTGCCACATCTGCTTCTATGTTTCATTATATGGCGGTATTAAATTTCTGTACTAGAAGGATATGCTGCGTACTATCACATTTTGTTCGATTCATAGGTGCATTCTGAGGGGATACCCGTTCGTTTTCTTATCATGGACATCACTTCCTACCTACTATATTTCTTCATGAACACTCAATTTCATGGTTTATTACCGTTATAGCTGATCACAGGTGTATTTACAGGGAAGTGCATCGAGAATGACTTCATGGGTCGAAATCCTCCTACAGAATAACTTTTCCAACACCAGGCAACTAGTGAAGATGAAGCGTAGTGGTGGTGATCTCAATAAAATCGTACCTGTTTCCTTCGTTTTGACAAAGGAACATCCACATTCGCACATTTCGGTCTCAAGAACCCTTATTAAAAGCAACAGCAAAGCTACAGTTTCAGTAAGCCTCTCGTCTGGGCAACATATTTCGCAGGAGACAATTGCAACAGAGATGGTATTTGAAAACATTTTCGAACAAAGTTTCGGTCTTTTTATTGATTTAATTGAGAACTGCCATAGCTATCGTTCTGAGTCACGCCAAGATCGAGTCACAATGTTTGTCAACTTTGCAATTCGCCGAATAAAATTCGCTCCACTGAGGGGCTAGAGTAAACATTGGTGGCGGCCAAATTCATCCAATGGCGAAAGAGGCGATAAGGCGAGGTGGGTGAAGAGTGCTGAGTGAAGTGACAGCAAACCAT
>JAARMF010000132.1:7511-21045 GCA_022844705.1 Toxascaris leonina | reverse complement strand
TATATATATATATATATATATATATTACACGGTTCGAAGAAATAAAATAGTAAGTAAAAAAATAAATATGCATGCGCACACAGCGTGTGTATGTGTGTGCGCAATCTCCACGTACATGAGTGAATGTACGTCTATATCAGCGTTTGTTTTGTTAAATTAGTTAGGAGAATCAAATGTTCGACAGCTCGTGCAGCTTGCGGTAAATCATGCGAGCAATAGTCTATATTAAAAAGCATGCAAAGAAGACATCTCTTGTGAGGTTTGTGTTAAGGCTATGAAAGGCAATTAAATGAATTTGAGGGATGGTATATAAGGAACGTTCGTTCGCCAGGGTTGAGTGAAATGAGTGCTTCGAAAAGCTTGTGTGTACATCCTCAGAAACGATCAGCAATAATGCGCAAGTCGCGTAACCAAATTTTCACGCGCTTTGCATCAATAGTATCAATAAGGACAAATATTGCGGGCCATAGCACACATCTTTTAAATTCAATATTGCATCTTTTCTTCGCACGCATACAACAAATGGGATTTAGTTGCTTACGAACGAGGCACCAATTCGTAGACTTGAATAATTCGTCATCGACGAGAGACAACTTCAGTGCACGTGTGATGTGCGCAGCTGCACGTATGCATGCATATATTCTACATGATGCATTTGACGACTATGAGTTCCTTTAACTCTCAGAGTCGAGAGTGGTTGCAGTTCTTTCAACTGGAGCCTCCAATGACTGTTTCAAGTGGTAATTTCAGCAGTGCGAAGGCAACTAAAATGTTAGTAAGTCAATGAGGAACACTAAGAAACGGTACTGGTTCTTTTCGACAAGTCAATCCGGTTTTTTGGAACGTCGTGAACGCTTGTGAACAAATATGCAACGGCAGGCACATCGCCTTCTCGAGTTGTTCGAATGTGCTTGCATCGTCATTACTGCCGAAGTGATGAGGTAGATGGGCGATTCAGTTAGGAGGCTTTTCAGGTGTGAAAGGTGTAACGTTGCAACCTCCGTTGAACGGCTCGATGCAAAAGCGCTCACCGCGCTGATGAACGTGTGTCAATTGGAGAGAGTGTCCTCTTCGTCGGCCGTCGATTTCGTTGCGGGGTGCGATTATGGGCACTGTGCATATACGGGCACGTGCTGCACCGTTGCGTTCACTTTCTATAGGGCTTCGTCGCGAGGCAGCGTTATCGCCACAGAACGCGTTTTGCACATTCAGTCGTTTTCATTTCAGGCAACTCTCTTGCCAGTTGCCGATGTTTTTGTCTGTTCCCCTGTAGCAGTCATCAGTAGTTCCTTTGCAGTTTGAAGCCTGAAAAGGATTTACCATAGGGGAATTATTCGAACAGAGCTTATAGCCATCTGAATAGCGCCATCTCGAATATTGTAATTTGGAATGCATTGTTTAAGCGCATGTAATGAATGCTTGTTGGTTGCTAATTTATGTCTGAAATATCTTGATTTATGCAAACTGACTGGTACAAAAGCGTGAAATTTTTTCGTTTCCACTTGCTTTAGAGCTGTGCTTTCGGAACGCCTGGTAGACTACTCAGTTTAGCTGCACAAAACGAATTTTAGCTTTGCTGCAAGAACCTTAACTGTCCAGCCTTTCAAAGTCGAGTGCATCGTTGCAGCTGAACTCAGGAGACATTGCTAGTAAATGTTCAACAAACCCGATTTTTTAAAGGTTATAGGGTAAGGTTCAGGTTCTTTAAAGGCGTGGTTGCAAAATTAGTACCACATGCATCGGCTTACGGGTCGAACCACTCACCCGACGAAATACGGCCAGCACCGACCAGACGAACTCAATCCAACAATATGAACGCACCGAAGTGGGACGAAAGGCGTTAAATGTGCTTATATAGTTGCAAATAGTGTCATGCGAATCGTGTGCAGTGAACATTGTTGGATTGGTGAAATACCGATGCTGTTGTTAAAAGAACCGGGCATGATCAATGGAGCAGCACGTTTGAAAGTAACAAACGAGGAGTCTTCGGCCGTTCCATAGATTACATGTTAGCGAAGTGGAAAAGTCCTTAGTTGATACGAGTGACGCGCTACCATATTGTCAAGTGCAGCAGTAGGGATGAGTTTTTCACATCTCGAAGCTGTTGTTCCATTTCGAATAAGTCTCGCGTAGCAAATACTTCGTTTTCATATGGTCACTATTGCCAAGAAGAGGCTCGAAATGAATTCAAATATTCGACATTCGCCGTTGTCATTTGAGCGGCCGTTTGAATACATTTCTGCGGATTTTGTAGGTTCTGTCACTGGGATTACTGTTGTGATGTGCTGTGGAGATGTTACTTGAACGGACTGAATACGGCAATGAAACCAAGAAAGCGAGTTTTGTGTTAAACCACAGAACTTTTATTGGTTTCATTGGCGAATATCTACAGAAGAGGTTGTTTATAGACTAAGGACTTGTGCCGCTTTTTCATTACATCGAGTTTACTGTCCTCATATGAGCTTTACTGGTTTATGAGATTGTACTTCCATTTGCCTTACGATTCGTTTTTTTTATGGCTTATAGCTCAAATGCGACTCACGAACCAAATTTGGATCAGTCCCAACCATTTATTTATTAGTGCTTGACTTACTGTTTCAGCACCGCGTGGTGTCCTTGAGACAGGAGATGTAACATGTTGCAACAATTAAGCTTTCGATCAAGGTACAATGACGAAATATGAAGCTTTGAAACTTTTAAGAAAGGTGCGCCGAGAGTGCAAATTTTCTCGAATAGCGAATGCCTTATCATCGATTTAATATATCAGATCCCGGATGCATCTATCTCGTCAGCTCAGTGAGCAGCAGAAAGCCTTCGAACATGTGGAAACTGCTATTTCCATTATTTTCAGTCATGATATCTACTGCTGCCACGTTCGCTGTACGTGCGCTTAAGCACAAACAGAATGGGCACGCATTCTAGGCGGCTATCTCAGTGCGCTTCTTTCATCTCGAGGTTTGGCCCATATCGAATGTCTTTCACCAACTGTTCTCTTGGTGACTCATTTTTTACAAAACTTCACCTCATCTCCGTTCTCCTGAAATCATTTGGCCAATGGGGAATGCGCTTCATCCCAGGGTACGTTCTAGCAGTGCGGCCTATGAAATAAAACGAGCAAGTAATCAGCTGGTTGAATAAGACGAAAAATAATGTTCTAGGCGAAAACAAGCCGATGAACATTTATTCCAGGCGAACTTTTCAAGATACGCGTTTTCTTCAATTTTTTCCCTCATTTTGTCTAATTCGAACGTAGAGAGATCGAACATCATCGTTGCTTTTATGTAAACGGGAACACTGTCTACCGACCTTTGATGAGATGCAGAGATGCAACTCTTATACAATTTCGCATGAGGACCCCAGTAGCCAAAAAATTGGACTGTTTGAATAGTGTAGGAATATATATGAAGCTATTGGTTATAACTTGTCATGTTATTGAATTTTCGATGCAACTTAAGCAGCTTTATCTTCAAATTTTACCGACGTGTGCGGTTAAATGTATGCAGTCGAACAAGCGCCTTCTTTGTTGAAGATGCTTTCACTCGAGTTTTTACGTCTTTGCAGCAGCTGGGCAATCTCTAAGCTGACGTTCTTAGCCTACTAATCGAGGCTGGTCGTTGCGTCTAAATAACCACAATAGATAATTGGATGGGTGTAGCGGGACCTTCGAGATATGGGAGTGGGACAGCATTTTGTGCATCCTGACATATTCATTTGATTATTTATCTGTTCATATATGTTTTTTTTATATGTATAACTATGAGATATCCGTCCATCATCTATTTATGTGTTACATATGTGTGACGTATATTATAGCTTATGAGGAATGAAAAGATCGTAGATCAAGGTTTTATGTAGTTTGTTGGATTTTGAACTCGTTAAACTGAGAAAATTTCGAAAATTTGGGAAATTGGCATTAGCGGTTTCAGGAAACAACTCACCTCGACTCTCAAAGAGAATAAATGAGAACAAGCGTTATTGGTGCATTCACGTGGCGAGATGAATTTATCTAAAACTACTAATATTCAGTAGCATAGGCATCTTTTCATTTCTCATAAGCTGTAATATATGAGACATTCAGCTTATTTTCCAAATTATTATATACCGTTGCAGTGAGATGTTTCACTTAGTCCCCTCGAAAATGTGTTAAACTATATTGCTAATCCAAAGACTATGAAATTTTACCCGTGGTATGATGGACACATCACATAAAGTTACTGAACAACATCCGAATATAATTGGAAGCATCGCTTCCCAGATATCACTTCTACAGAATTCAAGGGCAATTTAATAATAAAAACAGGAAGTCATTCATTTAAAACAGCAGAATAGCCACAGACTTCAGAGTACTGAAACTGAAAAGTAGAAGAACGAGGTCGTGATAAACGTACAAAGGCTGACCGATTATAACATGATCCCGATCTGCGAAAAGAGAAAAAGCGACCTCGTTCATCAAACAAAGCGTCCATAGGTTTGGGCGATTTAAGAATAGTCACAAACTCCTTCAGACATTTCAGGAAAAAAAGTCATGATGATTCAATACGAGCAGAATTTAGAAGGTGGCGGGAAATAGAAAAGCATTGATAATTATAAAGTTGTCTATCCCATGCTTTAGTCTAGTCTGTGACAAAGCGCATGAAAAAAATTGATGCGGAATGGCTTGTTCTGAAGATGCGAAAAAAGAGGCCTTGTGCACTGAATCATCACAAAGCGTTGCTATAATGAAAGTCAACGCTCAATAATTTCTGATAGCCGGTAAATCGTTATTGTGTCCGCACTATGTAAGCTTGTTTCAAGAAGTAGTAGTGTATTGGCAGGATCCCAGTAAAGGACCATCCCAAGATTTTCAACTTATTTCCACTTCACGCATAGAATGTTGCAACAATATGGAGATGCCAGTAATGTCGAACGAAGAGTGCATCAGTGTATAGAGATTTTTAAAAGTGAACGAACATCGATTTATGCTTAGTATTGCTTTGGCATCTCACCGTGAGCATCACCGGTGAGAACGTGGTGATGGTGGCGCTGTCAGTTGTGCAAACAGACAAGTATCTTTGAAAGTTGTCCTTGTGGAAATATAAATCATTAGCGGACCGGCCCATATCGTGCAGATTCCTGCGCATCGCATATTGCGCGCACAATATCGCGTAATTAAGATAGTGAGTGATGAGCCAGGACGTTTCGCGTGCAGACTTGCTAAGCTTTCTTTGCCGCTATATAAAGCTGAAGGGCATGAATTCTTGAAACGCACCCTCGCAAGCAAATAAGTGTAAGAGCAATGTCCTAGAATCCTAGAGCAAGCGACAGTCTTCGAAATGGTAGCATGCATAGCCTTCCGCCAAGAAGTTCACATCTTGATCCTCCGCGTGAAAAGTTATATTCCCTCTCTTCAGAGATATGATTGGATCGATTGTGGAGCGCCGTCAAGAAGATCGTGAAGCAATGGATAGTGACTCATCATCGCAGTTTAGAGGAGAAGTTTAAGGTAGGAGTAATTAGCACTTGCAGAAGACTTTTGTCCGAAGGCATTAGCACTCTTCGTGATTAGTTGTTCCCCTACACAGCTGATGCAATTGTTGCCACCCGTCGAGCGTTGGGAATTCAAATGTCAGAGCGTGTGCATACAGGCGTGACCTCGTTTCCTCAGATTATCATCTATTTGGACCAATGAATGACGTTCTGAAAGGGCGAAAATGTGCGAGTGATGACGAGGTCAAATAAGCGAAGCAGTCATGACTAACGGCATCACTGGAAGACTTTTTCCTGATGAAATGAAATCAATGCCGTGATTTGAGCAGTGTTCGTTGAATAGGAAGAGGGGGGAAGGAGGGGGGGAGGGATTGATTAGATAGGAAGATGACACATCATTTGCAGCTGCATGTGAGTACTATGTCCGAAACTTTCAAATTGCTACTATTTTTTGCCATCCGGCATGAACAGGTTACTTTTGGCTGCACTAAATTGTCTGTCCCTCGTAAGAGCATGAGAGATATTGGGAATGACTGTAAGAAGAGTATCGAATATCTTTGACCTCTGACAATATGATTTGATGAGCCGATCCATTGCCATTGTTGCAGCATACTTGTTTATCTATATATACTATAACACAGAAAAAATGATGCCTTCCGCCCAAACGAACAACTTTCGGAGGATTCGAAATGCAGAAATGGGCATATCTCTAAATGAGCACGTTTGCATACTTTTCCAATTTATTTGTACTTCAAAAATTAGCCGATTGCTCATTCAATGAATAACCTGCTGCAGCGAAAATAGCCGCTTCCAAATGAGACTTTGAGAATTCTGCAGAACCGAGTTCGTTACTCTAGCAGCAGCAGTGAGTTGTTCGAGTCGTTACTTCTCAGTCTTCGGAATGGATTGCAATGGCTGCAAATCGCTTCATTACGGCAGTTTGCATACTTTTCCAATTTATTTGTACTTCAAAAATTTGCTCCGAGAATGCTTGATTTGGGCACTGTTGGGTGTTTTGACTACACCCGGCCTGAGCGCCTGGCTGTTTTAAATTTCTTTTCATATATCGGGCAGGAGAGGTGTTTCCACCCGAGGCGTAACGCATCGTGATCAGGTGATCCCAGAGTTTGGGGTTCTGCAAACTTTTCCTAAACGTTCGATTTTCAAATTTCTGAAGTCACTCACTTTGATCATATGCGCGATATTTGAACACTAGTAACAGATGTAATAGAAATGTAATTGGATGTAACAGAAAGGGTTCTTCCCGCGCAGAATCACCGATTCCTAATAACCGAGGCAGTCCTATGGGAAGCTTTTAGGTACTTAGCATTCAAGTAACTGGATTACTGTTCAAATCAAACTGGTGGTGCGGTCGAACGTTTCATCTGTATTGCCCAGCTGTATTATATAAGTGGTTGTGCGATCAAGTTCAACTGCTTTCGTTTATTGGGTAAAAGTGTACAACCACCTACCAAAAAACTTTAAACGGAAGTATTTTTGTGAGTGGTAGATGAGCGGTCCTTCTCAATGTGAAAATGCCAAATGAAGTAGCTGTTTGCGTAAATACCTTTGCATGAGGTCAGAAAACTTCTATGAGGGTGGATCGGAAGGTTTTAGGGAAGAGAGGGCGGCAGACAATCTCCTATCCTCGTAATCTCTGAAAATTGATTGGGATGGCCGATCTTTGCCTCACTCACTTTTCTAACCCCTTCTCCCATTCCCACGTCTGGCTTGATCCTTGAAAGTATTCCTAAAATGCCCACTTCAGCGTAATTTGAGATCAAGAAGGCAGTAATGAAAAAAAGTTTTATCACTGCGGCTGATACATAGTGACAAAAAAAGTTTTTTTTTTCCTGATCGATGAAGGAAGGGATATCCAAACGGTGACCGAATTTGAGGTGGCGATTCAACGATCACCTATTTCTTAGGCTAAGGAGAGAGGGAAATTGAATTTAGGTGCGCCATGTTGGAAGGCGCACGGTATTACACTTTTTGTTTATACACATCGGACTTGCTTTTTCAGTTGGTTCAGTAGTACTTATTTCAGCGCACTGAGCCGTTGCGGATGTGCTGAAGGTAGCATTCTCTGGACAACATTTCAATGAGTCAGTTTCATCGATTTGACCCCTCCCAAGAGGCAGAATGAACCTAGTGCGAACTGGAGGGGTTATATAAGTGTTGCTGCAACCAGGGCACACACAAACACACAATGGAAATGGTACACAATGGAAATCGCTAACGGAGGTATTATTCGAAAACCGCATGGAGTAGCCGAATGGCATGCGACAGTTAATGTGCTGGAAGTTTTTCTACACCGATGGGTATCCAGCAGCATGCACAAAGCTGCATGCGCACATCACTGCGATACCATCGCATCGGTCATCACTTCGCTGACCAATCTTTTCTTGCTTCCGGTTAAAATTCGCAATTTCTCACAACGGCTGAAGAAATTCATTTCCTGTCACTTGCATCCATCTCATATTTCCTCCTCCGTTCCTGCCTACGCAGAGCTGCTACGCCCTGTTGCGCCCTTAGATGCTCGCTGTGAACGTAAGAGAAACGAGTCATTGTGACCAGTGGTCGAGTTTGTTGTGACGATGGGCGGTGTATTTGCGATTTGCGAGTGTAAAAGTGCGGCGCCGCTATTCAGCGAATTCATTGCCTGCTAGCGACTGAAAAAAATGATGAGAAACATCAGAACACTGCTTCAGTACTAGCTTAGACTCTTCTAAGCGATATTTTATTCACTGAAGGTTATCTAATCCTTGTCTCCTCTGTGTATACAGAATCGATGTGAAGGAAAATCAGCAGGTGCGCAGCGTGCCAGCGATAATGCATTGTGCACTTTGCGTTCATTTTAATGCGCTTTTTAGAGGTCTTTACGTGATAATCAAAACGGTGAGCTGCCTCCTGGATGAGTAATTAGATGTGCGGACGCCTCTCAAGCTGTCGACGCGGCCGTTGAACTGCAGCTGTCATTTACTTTCTTCTTCTTTTCTTCCATTAACTCTTCACATCAATCGGGTTGCATTATTCATGCCAACTGCGTTGTGTAATTCCATACAAAATGAGTGCTGCTGTTGATGACATGTCGCGATTTGCCGAATATTTGAATAGATTATTATGGATGAGGTGCATAAAAGATGATCGTCCACTATGAGAAGATTAATGCTCTTGTCCACTCAAGTTGATGCTCATAAAACGATCTCTCTTAATCCAGTCAAACTATGGAAGAACTCGCCGAAGTTTATACGTCAACGAAAGAAAGGATTAATATTGGAAGTGATCGTTTTAAGCAACAAAAGCCAGATGGCATTTATCGAGGTATCATTTGATCGTGATCAAAATGGCCCGTCCATTATATAAGTAATAACTTCCTATTGGATGGCACTTCATCCGTGATTGCTTCGGAACACGAATGTGTGAATAGACTTTACTGAATTTACTCCATGAAACAATGAACAAACAAATAAACATTTTTGCTCTAAATGTTTGGCAATAGTGATCGGTGAAGGAATGCTTGACTACTTCATGCATTCTGGAAGCTGCCGTCTGAGAATGCTGTCTGTCATATCCATCCAATTCTTTACTCCTTTCAGGTTTTATCCTTGTTCGCTTTCTGGTGCCACTTGAAAAATGAAGTTATCATCCTCATTCGAAGGCCATCCAATCACATTCCACCACACGAAATTGGCTTCAGGTAGATAAAGGTTAACTGTTTGTGGTTCTTGCCAAACTAATCACACACTTGTGCAAAGCGAAAAAAAGTTCGGAAATTCAAACATGAGAGGGCATGCAGAAGTATCTTTACCACCATCAGCCATCCACAACCTCCCCTTCTCTAGTTGAACGTCCATCTGGCAAGCCTGGTTTACAAGTTCCCTTCGAAACCTTATAACCTTTCATTTCCGTTTCATTTACCATCTCTCTTCGACCGTACACCTTCTTGGAAGCGCGTAATCTCTGTATTCCGGATCGTACAGTCAATCCTTCAAGCTCTCTTCATAAAATATAAGATTTTTGGGGTTGGATAGAGCTGACATTTCAATAGAGCTGGATAGGCGCACGATAAGCGCCATAGCGCTTTTCATTGAGAACATCGATCAAAAAATGTTCAACTTCAGCTTCAAGAAACAGCGCATTATGCTTGCGCGTTGCACTTTCACATCAAGAGCGTTTGAAAATCGATTGGTGATGACTGTTTGGCCATTCCTGGCTGCGTGATCCGACATGATTTGTTAGGGAGGGAAGTATGTCGAATATTCGTCAAAGGAGAGCTGTTATTTAATACAGGCCAGTTTCACACGGATCACTAGAGTTCACTGTAGAGCTGTATTGTGCGTGCAAACTGATTGACGACGTTTTTTCATTGCCACTTTTCGACTGTGCGAACGTTGCGTGTGATCTGCTTCTGTATATTGTATCTCAGGAATACTGTAATGGCTTCCAATCTTGGAGCGATTTCGTGCAAATCAAATATGATTGGTTGAAGTACTTAGCACCTTCGGTATTCCATAAAAAGGTCAAAATTCTCGGTCGGATGTTAGGCAAAATTTCCTTTCTATACGGGGATCATTATCTTTTTGACTCTTGCGACCTTCTCATTTGCCGAATAATCCGACTTTGCTGCAGGATTTTGAAACTCGTGTTGAATCTCCGATTCTAACGTGTATGTCCATTCCACTATAGGATTTAGTCTGAGGAATGTGGGAGACTGTCTTGGGGAGTTCCTAGCTTGTCCACTACCCAAACTCTCTAAAATTCACCATGCCACCTCCAACTTATCGCATTTCATCAAATTTCAGCAGTAGTTCACTTCACCTTAAGATAAGTTTATATCTGTGAGCGTGTGCAAATGTGTTGGCCCTCTAACGAAATTTCAGTGCTCATTCGCACTTCGGTGGTCGAGTGGTCAGTTTCTTTCTCACAGCTCAAGTTTAGATTTCAAGCTTTACAAGTTTTTTTATAGCTTCTTGAATCACCGCTGGCGAGGTGGATGCGACGGCCCGATTGTTTCTAGCTCCGTTTTGACTCCCAATATGTGGAATTTAACGCTGTTGATGGAATTTAAGAACATACGACATGAGACGCCGCGTAATATCTGATTGTACCATCAGTAGGAGCTGGTTGTAAACTTGAGCATCACAGAACTGCAGTAGCTGTCTATGGTAGAATAGTGGTTTCGTGTTAAACGTTTCATTTTGATGTGATCGTAACGATAATCTGTTTTATTCTGAAATGTTCTCTCTAGTTTTTCCTCGCCGGCGACACTTCCATAAATGTTTTTTTTACAAGTTTTTTTTTACAAGTCATTCTGTTATGCTAGATTCTTCGTGCCTGAAGCCTTGTTTATGGGGAGTGCTGGTCTTCTTGCGTGTTGAACTTAACGCCGGATAGAATCGCGTTCATGAATTTTTCGACTACGGCCCTTTTTGACTGACATATACATTTATGTCAACGTGATCAAATTCGCGCTTTTATCGGATGTCGAAATTCATGTCGAAAAAGCGCGCATTATGAGTCTACCTTCCTGACTGCCTGCGTGTATGGATGATGCAAATGTTCGTACGTTGTTCGAGTACTTACACCTCGTGGAGCAGGTATCACGCATATGGCATGACAAATGCATGAATTGACGTGAGGAAATCTTAAAAACAGGTTTTAGAAAGGGTCTGAACTTGATATACAATGACTGGATGAGTTGTACATCGAAATTCTCCGCAGAAGTATGGTGGGAGGTTGAGTGCAGTTGTGTAGCAATTCATTTTTAGCGATATATTGCGTGTGGTAATTTTGATGGTTCATGTATGCAGTTTTTCTGTCGCGGGTCAGAAAAAATTACAAGAACCCCTATGCGTCATCACTTTTCCGATTACATGCCTCTCCTGTTTTTTTTCGGTAATATTTTCGTTACAAATTAATTTTCCTTGATAACCCCCAGAGACAAACCTCAGATAACTAGCAAAGGGGCTGCTAACGCTTAGAGCGGCCTCGTTCTAGCGCACAAAATGACGGTAATACATCTTGTCGTTGAATTTATGTGGTAGCACTGCTGACGTACTGAAGAAAACCATAAAAAATAGAGTGTCGGAATTAGCGGAAATCGGGACGAACGATTTGTGGGCCGTTATTAGAATCCTTTAGCGTTTAAATCGGCTTCCTATTTTTGTTCATTTCTTAATGCGTTCAGTCGAACATAGTAGGAAAAACCCAACATCGAGCAAGAAATCAAAAAAACAGTTACTGATGGGGATTACACATTTCCGTTTGTTGTAAAATATCACTGTTCTGCGACGTTGACATTCTCAAAAATCTCAAGCAAGATACGTATTTTGCGATTTTCTCAGCTGAATTAGCCGTGGTATAAAATGGGCAATTCTAATACAATTTCGAGACGATGCGCTACAATTTTTTGCTGTTTAAAATTTTTTGCTTTTTTTCTGGAGACGAGTAATGACGGCTCATGCTTTACCATGCGAAAAAAAGACCGTTAATTAGCATAACGCGATTGCCCATCTCTCGCTCACGTTATTTCCTTCACTCCCGCATGAGACACATTTCCACGCTAATTGATGCTAGCTATCTTATCTCTAAAACGAGACATTCACGGATGAAACGATATAACAACCATGATGTGACGAGTGGGCGAAATTTTCAGAAAGCGCGATTGCTGTTAAATCATCTTTGAATACAGAACATTCATTACTTACCAAGAGGCAAGAAAACTTCCCGCACCAGTTCCGCCGTTTGTTTTTCATAGTGAAAGCAGTATCACTGTAAATTTTCCTTAGTTTTCAATCTTTACAGGAATTTGTGGAGGAGCAGATTTTGCGTAGATGATCGTGCAACAGAAGAATGTATAGTATGCAGGAAGTAGTTTCTTAGGGGGTAAAAATGTTGAAAATGAACGAAACTTACTTCTTTTCGCCCTATAAAATGATGGAGTGGTGCGCAAACAGGTTGTGCTGTCTATGAAGATGGATCATGGTGACGCGAGAATAAGTTAGTTTTACGTTATTTGTTGGTTGTAAAAGAATGTTTTGATTCATATGACGTCCATGAACATACAAAAACGATTGCTGATTTGAGACCGAATCACAGTGGTGTGGCATTATGAGTTGATGCACTCTACATTCGAAATTGACCTCTGCGCGAACCCGCAACGATGATCTCATGGAAGAAGGTGCTTATTTGACAGTATTGCTTATTTGATAGTATTGCTATTAACTGAAGGACGCTCACCCTTAGCGGCATCAGATTCTGTCGGAGGCCTTTGTGAGAAGTGAAATAACGCTACACTTACTCTGCAGTGTGCTGAATGAGCGTTCATAATATGACAATTTTATAGTGCTCACGTATTCATCAGAACTGTTCTAATTGAACCAACAAAATAAGTTCACCTTGCTGGAGGGATGAACAACTACTGCTTCATTTTAGTATGCACCAACTCTTTGAATATCTTTTTAAAACTGCATAAAGTCACTGTCTGTGAAACCTCTTGATGGAGGGGAGGAGGGGGATAGAGGTACGCATTTATGGAATATAATTGGTTACTGATGATGCTTTTTCTCATGGATGATATGACATTGTTCCTGGAAGTCGTTCGATTACGATGCTTCTGAAAACAGTGTGACAACGCATTGCACATTGCATTTCAGATCGTCACATTCGCACATAGCTGTGAATGAGGAACGCCACCGGATGCCCTCGACGAATGGTGGCGAGCCCGATCATGAATTTGACTACGCCTCTTCTTGCCATCACTTTTTTTAAGAATATGCAACGACACGATGGTACTCTCGTACATCGATTTCCTGAGCCTTGAACGTGTTCATCGAGTCTGCTATTTAGTATTTGCGACAACAAGCACTGCTTCACTCATGTGGTCTGCAAGCGATGTTCGCATTGCAAGCTTTCGTAAAACTTTGCTTGTGGAATTAGGAAAGGGGCACAACCGTTCGTCTAGATATGATGGAATAAACGTTAATGAGCAGGAAGCTCTGTTCGATTCTTAAGTAGTATTAGGAAAGGAGGGGGGGGGGGGGGGGGGGGGGGGGGGGGGGGGGGG
>JAARMF010000131.1:104931-145638 GCA_022844705.1 Toxascaris leonina | reverse complement strand
AAACCCACAATTGAGGGAACCTAGTTCAGCGACTTTAATGTTTTTTCTCCTCAGCTCTTTGTATATGTCAGTCGCATCAGTTGTTAGATGGTTTTGTGGAGGGTTTCGAATAGTTCTTTGGAGGGTTTTCAGGATGGCGCCAAGGGACGATGGGGGTTATTATAGAGTGCTGGGCGTGCCTCGAACTGCAGATGATTCAGCCATCAAGAAGGCGTAAGTCATTAGCAAATCAGTTTTATTGTCCTTCGAAATTTCACGTTGTCAGCTTATTTGCTTTCTCGGAGGTTTTGCTGTAAGCAAACCTATGCGTTCTTAAACGGTTTACCTTGGGTCGTGATTAATTCACAGTTAAATTGATGGATTTCGTTGTTGCCAGAACTAGATTGATTTTTATGTTAATTTTATAACGATGTTATCTCTATAATGAGCTATTCTGCTTACAGCTCCGTCGTGGAGAGACCGTTTGAGTTTTTGATTTTCAACTAAAAGTACAGACTTATATGAATTCTTCCGTTCCCACATATGGCACGTATAATGTCAGTGTTGCTTGATCTGAGATAGTTTATGACATAGTTTTCAGCTATCGCAAATTAGCCCTTCAATGGCATCCAGACAAGAATCCAGACAACAAAGAAGACGCGGAGAAGAAATTCAAGCAAATTGCACAAGCCTATGAGGTTTTATCAGACCGTATGTTTTAACCTTCACTATACATAATTTAAGGTCTTTTGAGGGCTGCAGTATTGTCCACTGAAAAATAAATGGTGTTCACTGTGTTCACTGTTCATCTCTTGAAGAAGTTCTTCGAGCGTTTTTATTGGCGCTTTTGTCTGAAACGTTTCATTTCTTTTTCAGTGTTTCTTAGAAAATTGGATATGTGAATGCAATATGTTTGTAAGTGTCATTTCATACTCTCGAACTAGATTTAACTTCATATCTGTAAATTGCACAATCGCTTTTCATTTTTTATGCATCACGCTTCTACTGAGACTAGTTTTTTTTCTTTTCTTCAACAGTTCAATGTAAACATTTTCTTTTCGGCTGCCAAGCTACGTTGTCCTCTTAGGTGTCCAAAGAACTCCATCTACTCGGCCGGTTTTTCTTGGAGAATCGCTTGAGTGGATTTGTTCACAAAAATTATCTATCGCCATTTTTTCATAAATATCCACAATGAAATCGTTGAGCGCATTTGCATAAATATACCCAACAAATTTACATAAAACAGAGAACGAACTGTCTTTTGCGGTTTTGCAAAACATTCGAGGTCAATATCNACATAAAACAGAGAACGAACTGTCTTGTGCGGTTTTGCAAAACATTCGACGTCAATATCTCCATTGTTGCAACGTCTGCGGAGCTTTGCAGTGATCATCGTTTATCACGTTTTTACCCTATATACTTTGCCTTTATTGACATCCAAGCATGATGAACTGCATAGCGCCAAGAAGAACGTCTACCAAGAGGTATCATAAGAGAACGTGGAAATATGTGAATTGTTAAGATTATTGCCCGTCCGGGTATTTGTGATTGATTTTCTCACCTGAATTCTCTTGGTCGATTCCCATATCGCGATGCCGACAGGATCCCGAGAAGTGAGCCACTAGTCGTGCCCCGTTCCTTTCTCCGAACACGGACCCGAAAAGTATCACTAGTGGCTCATTTCTCCGAAATCGCTTGGTAGCGAAATGTACAATAATGGCTTTCATTCCTTTCATTCCATATCTTGGCCTCCAACTGTAGTTGTTGTTTTTTTCAAAATCTTCCACGTTTTCCGAAGTTCAAAAAATGGTGCTGTAAAAATTTCAGAAATATTTGAAGCTTACATTTTCACATCTCATTCCAAAGAAGCCTCTGATTTGTTTTTGCTGTAGCTGAGGGGCATTAAGAACGACAAATACTGATCGAAGATGGAAAAGTGAAGTGTGAAGATAGCGGAATTTGAAAACATGTGAGATTTCCTCGTTCATCGCTAATCATCCGTAGACGTTCACAGCAGCCGTTATATTTGTTTGGACAGACAATAGTAACAGTTGAGATTGCGAGTTATTTTAAAGAATAATCGGACACCTAAGCGCTAGTTGAAGGAATAAGTGATTTATTAGTGGACGCCACTGAGGTTGTCGTATTTAGAACTTGTTAAATTTAAAGAAAGTCACTTTTCAAACTGCTTTTAGCAAAGAAGAGGAGCTCTTATGACCGTTCGGGCAATGACATTATGATGCATCGATCGCGACGACATTTTGGCTTCCAGCATGATTTCCGCTCGCCTTTCGACATATTTAGGGAATTTTTCGGTGGACGAGACCCGTTCGCCGTGAGTTTCACTTTCCTTTCATTCCGTTCGGAGATGGTAATGCAAGGGGGATGTTTGATCTTTTTACCGTTGTTGGTAATAAGCATGTCTTGGTTAATTATTCCCTCATTGAGAAGTCTGACTATATCCTTCAACGATTTGCGCATATCGTTGATTCATTGCGATAAAACGGTTGTTTCGGATATTGGTCATTGAGGTCAGTTTGCCAACAGTCGATACGAAAAGGGGTCGGGCGATTAATAGATGGCAGTTTTTATGACGCAGCCAAAGGAAACGTAGCGATGTAAGGCATTTGGAACGAAAGAAGGAAGCGGCGGGAGAGGAAAAAACTGGCTTATACTAACGGGATCGCAGACTCTCTCGCATAGCGATCTTCAGGGGCTACAGTGTTCACTGGCAATCCATAAGTAGATTTCGTTCGCGACTGCGCTATGACTCATGAAGGGCTCCTGCCCCTCTCCTTATTATGCGAGAGAACATGCGTTTTACTGTATTGGGAGACTATTTTCAAGAGCTGATTTTTTTTGCACATAGAGATGCTGCTTTGAAGGCACTGGAATTCTGAGTGTCGGTGTTTGAGACGTAATCCTTTTCCTCTACTGTTAAAGAGATCCAGAAAACTTCCTGTTTTCCTGACGTAGCTCGTAAAGTTTTTCGAAATTTTTATAGGGATTCCTGCATTTGCTATTTCACTTCGTTGGTTGAGCATTCGCTCGTGTGCAGCTCATATGTAGGGCTTTGCGCTCAAAGTGTACGACATTTTTTCAGTCGCGTATGCTACACGTTAAAAATGAAGCTGATACGCTTTACACAACAAATGTGCGCTAATTCTTCTTTCGAGTTTAAGAAAGACCTTTTTTCTCGAGTTTTCTGACCTTAGGCAGAGTGCTGTGTGCGATTTGTTTATTTATGATACGGCATGAAGGTAAAACGTTGTTTTACGTTGAGAGGTTAAAGAAGTAGTAAAGTTCTGGATTAGGGGCTGACCTAGCAATTTTCAGGATTTCATGAATGACGATTTATCATTCAAACCATTCGGTGGTTTCGCATCCGATAACATCGATTCATTCTTATTTGGCAACAAAAGTTTGTTTTTGATTACTCTTGCAGCGATTTTAGAAGTCATAAAGCATAGTGCACCTTGGTTATCTGATTACCTCAGTATCATTGGTTGCAGTAGTCCGTGCTTAATGGGAAGTGGAGTAAACCCTTGAAGGAAATAAAACGTAGCTTTTTATATGCTAATATATAGAAGTTTCCCTGCCGAATTGCCCAATTCTGGGGAGGGGGAGGGGGAGCTCGAAGAAGAGACATTGCGACATAAGTTTCTCTAGCCCTTCGCGGTGCATCGCATACATCGTGGAGTAAGAAATCACATGGGCTCGAAGTTCGAGTGTTGTAGTTGTGTGACATAAGTTCAAAATAGAAATGTTGGTTGAATTCTCCTCCGTGCGAATGATCCGAACTATGTAGAGAATTGTCTTTGTTGCACATTGTTGACCGATGATCCCGTGTTGGATGAACAACATATACGAGCGAGTGACCCGCTCATCTGTAAACTCAACTTCAGCTTCACATCACAGAACATTTCCGGTTGACAACGACCTGTTTTTCGGTTCAGGGACACTTTTTGTAAGGAATGCTGTTCGACTTATGAAGAAGTAATAAGGGAACGTTCTAGGGAAGTTTATCCTGAGGAATCTCAAAATCATCTTTTCTTTCTTGTTTCAGGCAAACTTCTGTTAGCATTTCTAGAATTCCTGAGGACTTCTTTCGATGGTCGTCTGAGTACTTCCCAATGCTTGCTTAACCCATGATAGTTGATTCGTTGTCATTTCTAAAATAATGCTTTTCAGAGCCTCGACATTCGAGTCATATCAATAGGAGGACGAAGTTTTTCTTCGACAGTGACGACGAAAATGATTGGTAGGCAATCATTTATATAAACAACATTTATGAGCACAAGTGTCACTCTTCCATCCTTCGTTTTCGAAATTTTGATGCTCTGATGCCGAATATCAGAGATAGTGTCAACTTGCCTAGCAAACACCATATCAACAGATTTGCGCGTTGGCCTTCTCTTTCGCAGAAATTATATAAAGAACGGGAATAAGTGCTCGTGCGTGTATCCCATCGTACATGAGAAAATTGTTCTGTCAGAACCAGAAATTCGCGAATACTTCGAGTACATTGCGGTCGATCTTCGAAACTAAGACAAGAGGGCAGTGGGAGTGCAAATTAGGCGACGAGTTTGGAGTGCAAACTGAGAGAAGAACCACAGCGCGGACTAAATTGGGACAGGGGACGAAATGGCAATGTGGGTGCAACAAGTGGGGGGTATGTCAGGATGCAAACTTTGCGGGGAGGGGGGGGGGGGGTGGTGGTGTTGGGACAAGATAAGCGATTGTGGGTGGCTTTTTATATTTTCGTGCTGGTCTTGTGTTAAGGCTTAACGAATATATTGAGGTGGTTTTAGTGAGGGTCAGTAGTGTGTAAAGGTGCGTCCTTAGTAAGGAGGGGTGGGAAAAAGGGAAGGGAGTATATAGCGATAATTGCTGATGTTGACCGATGAACGTCAGAAAAGTTGCTTTCTCACGCTGGCAGATCGTGTTGCATTGGGCGCAGCATTAATAGAGAAATGTATAGCACACAACGACAATCATATTGCAATGCTCCACGGCTGACTTTCGATAGAGTTGTGGCTATCGTTAACGTGGCAAGAGAGGGAAATCTACTGCATGGAAACGTTTGTTCAACTGGCAAAGAATGCCGCCGCTAGTTGAATGATTATGAATTCGAGCTACATGTTGCAGAGGGTTCCCTCTATTGTATTCGTTGATTTCTTTCTTTCATGAGTTGGGCGAGGAACTACCTGAAATACAACTAAAAATATAACTAACTGTTACCTAAAATGCATAAAGAGTTGAACGCAGTGATGAAATGCTCAATGTGGCTGGAAGAGTTGAATGTGAACAAATTCGTTCAGCTAAAAATCGAATAACGCGTAAGGCTATTGCGTCTGAGAATGACCGCTACACATGATGCTATTGCCCGCCATCGCTCATCATAATATTCTTCTTTTTTGATATCGACAGCGAAACGGAAACCTACAAGATTGATCGGAATTGAATTCATTATTTTTCGGATTCACTTGATCTGGAATTTTCGGTCAATGATTGTTACTTTTGTATGTTCATGAGAGGATGGGCGAAATATTTTCTAATTTCGAGTAAGCGAAGTTGTGTTTCCACACAAAGGAATCTTTGTGGCGAATTCTTGGTATATGAAAGAGAATATGCGTGACAGTGGAAGTCTCAGAAAAATATATTAAGTGGATAAGAATAAATGACTATCTTCAACGAAGTATCTCAGAAGTGGTGATATTTCATTCACTGGTGGTCCCGCAGAGAAAAAATCTGCTAAATATTCAGTCCTGTTAGGGAGTGACCGAGAAACAAGAGAATTTCCTTGAAGCCAGTGGAAAAGGCTCATCTCTATATGATTGTTGTGAACGCATTGGGGTTCAGTTTCCGTTTGAAGCGGAAAGATGTTGTTTAAAGCCACGCTACCGCGTAATCTCTTTCCTTGGGCTATTGTTGATTCCACCGTTCTTGTTCTTGCCTTTATTCTGCCGAGAGGGAGTAGGAATGACAACCTATTCTCAATGAGGGACGGAGAGCCGGCGAACAAAAGATGGTCGTGATTAATGGATTACTGTAATGTGACATTCGTGGATGAAGTAGGAAACCCTTCGCCGTCAAGATTTGTGCAATATTGAGTATTTATTTTATTAATGAGTAGTAAATTTAGCGTGAAACGTGGTCAGACCGCCTCTTACAGCACTCGGGGATTTTCCTTTTGTTGTTGATATCTGATTGTTGGTCCTTCTTTGCCTTTTTCGGGAGCGCAGAATGGCATAAAAAATGCAATTTTTCTTTGGGAATGGCCCACTCAATTGACAGTTCACTTCATTGGATCCGTCAACATTTTGTATATTCATGGCATGCATGCCAGAGATGGGAAAAAGTTGACACATTTGAATGTTATGGACAACATTGAAATCAAATAGATCCGAATCCAGGGATTGCTTCAATAAATTTCTTAGTTATGTAGGGGATTTATATGTTGTCGTTCCTTTTTCTTACCGCTGTCGTGCCTCACCTCCTTATCTTTGCTTTGTTGGTCTAGTGAGCTTAATTCGGTTATTGACGCAAAAGCCGTTAAAGAGGTTTTGAGGAGAATAATTGGTAAAAAAACAATGTGCAAAAGGTAGTGCTATATTCTGCTTTCAGGTAGAGTAAAATTGCTTGTCGCAGGATGTTTTTTGCTCATTTCCTGAGTGATCTGACATTTTATCCCCTCGAAAACGGTGATATAGAGTGCTCTCATTCATTCTTTCTATACATAAACCCTACACTGCTTTTTTCTGTGAAAATAAGCGGATATCGCGTCGAGTGTTGTTACTCATTTCTATTCAGTGCATTCTCGTCGATTATTCGGTTTTCAAGTGCTGAACCAGGCAAGAACGCATGCGCACGTAAGACGACAACGAGCACGAAATATGTTGATGGCAAAAAAGTGGTCACTAAGATGTGAGTTCGTTTTTATTCATTTTGTAGATACTGAGTTATTCATTATTCCCAATGATTCTCATATAGTCATTCGAAATGACTGCCTCGCATATTTTTAATAAAATTCCGTTCTCGGACATGCTACTGAGCGTTGAAAGGTTTGAATAGTTTGTATTGGACACTCAGGCTGACGAAGGCGAACGGATGAAGTAGTCCGATGGGTCTTACATGGAAGTATTTCATCGGCCTAAGTAGTATCTTGGAAGATGTGAGTTCTGTTATTATTTCGACATTTAGCTCTCAAATGAAGGATATCATTTTGTTTTCATTCTGGGATTGTTACCATTGTTGCATCTTTGAATTCTCGAGAGGTCAACTTTTTCTTTTATATATGGCAGGAGGGGAATACCCAGATGTTGAGTTGTCGACTAGTTGATTAAATAGAACGAAAGAAAAGGCACTGTTGTCTTAAAATNTTCTCGAGAGGTCAACTTTTTCTTTTATATATGGCAGGTGCATCTTTACAGATGTTGAGTTGTCGACTAGTTGATTAAATAGAACGAAAGAAAAGGCACTGTTGTCTTAAAATTCAGAAACGTGAGTCTCTGAAAAAACAGAGTGTTCGCATTTGTTGCTTTCTGCATTTGTTGTCCGATTAGAAAGCTGATTGTGCCGTCTAATGACCTTTCCATGTTAGTGTTTGCCTAGAGTAGAGGGCGAAGAAACGTGTGGTGCGATACAGTCGTTGTAGGACTGTCGATTCTGTCAACTTTGAGGTCCTTCTGTACTCTCTTCAGCAACTGTTGCAGCGATTAGCTGTTCCTCCACTCCTCTCTCTTTCGGTCAGTTTATCCACCCTCCAGAAGTGATCATCCATGTGTTCTGTAGAAAGTGCTTATACAAACTTGCAAAGCATCTCCCGAGGTATTAAAAGGATATTGGACGGAACATTTCAAGCTTCTTTTATTGCTGGGATTGTAGTGTAGGATTTTGTCTATGATTTACTATGTCCAGAAGGGGTGGCTGTTGGTGCGTTTCCAATTTTCGTTTCACACAGCACATGGCATATAACTTTCATCATAGCTTGCGAAATGTTTTATTGCCCGAGCTGTTGGTCACTTACGAGAAGGAAGTCGATCGAAACCTTTTTCGAAAATGGGACAAAGGTTCCCATTCGATCAGCAACAGTGCTTAGAAGATGCATNTATTGCCCGAGCTGTTGGTCACTTACGAGAAGGAAGTCGATCGAAACCTTTTTCGAAAATGGGACAAAGGTTCCCATTCGGTCAGCAACAGTGCTTAGAAGATGCAGAAAGAATAACAGAAATGGCAAAAATAAAAAGGATTTAGCGGTGGAGCATAGTAACGAATTTGCGGAAAGTTTATTGACTAAAAGAAATTCGCAACGTTCTAAATATACACTGCTGATTGTCACATGCTATTCTTTGGCTGATTAGAAAGACATCACGCTTTTTGCTTCGTTGCATCTGCCCCGCTGCTGTCGGGGCCAGTGTTCAGTGATTCCACCATCACATCCCCATTGTCCCGTAGTTTTTCCTCTTCTTTCCAAAAAAAATTGAGAAGATGGTGATTCGCTTCGTTTGAAGGGTTGCTTTTATTGGGCGTCTTTCAACGCAAAATGAGCCAGTTGTTATTTGCCTCTTGAGTCCTTTTTCCTTCTTTTATTCGATCTCTCGACTCATTTTTCTTTCCTTTCTCTTGAGCCCTTTTTTTCATTTTGTCTTCTAAATGTTCAGCGGGCACCCTTCAATGAACATCCATCCATCTGCGTTACGTGCACCCTCGCGTCTATATTTCTTCGACATGTACGCTCTAAATCTGCACGAAATTAATGCACTTCGGCAGAGTTTTTGCACAGATGGAGATAAAAAAAGAAGTCATATGTTTCCTGATCGGTTTTTGTGATCGACGTTTTGAACGTCCATAAAGTAGTCGAGGTATTTTATAGATATTTCGGGAATTCTATAAGCTCAATTTCGAAAGGCACATCAGTACTGTTCCTCTATCCCGAACCGTTCGATCAATCAACAATTCCCTTTGCTCTACTTTTCATTTACAGCTCGGGTCCTCTACTGAGCTGACCCGTTCACCGACTCAGCCGTATCACAAAATTATGGAAGTATATTTTTTGATTTTCAGAATAGAGAACAACGGCGAGGAGACGATCGAGATCATCGAGAACGGCATTCTGAAGTCACGTGTTATTAACGGTAATCCCGTAGATACACGTGCATAGTGCCCCATCGGGGACTAGCATCTAATGGTTGAATTTCATTGCACTCTCGCCTCATTCGTCGTCCTTTATCGTTTATTGTGCCATCTCATCACCTTGCTTCGTTGGTCTTAACGTTTTAACGGCGCGCTTCAAAATAACGTATTGATATTTTTGGCACGGTCGGTCTAGGCGCATCCACAACTAAAATTCGCTCAACATTTTTCCAGCGTTGTGTAGCGCTTTTTGCAACGAAATGTTTATTATTTGCATGTCGTTGTTGGTGTACAAATCTGAGAGCGTCGCATAATGCCGCACAATAATGTTGAGTGTTTTAGTTATAGACGGTTTTCGATTGGCAATCTTCTGTTGGTTGTTTGTATTTCGCAGGTGATATCAGAGGGTAGAGGTCAGCTTACAACTGCATCTCAATTTTACGGGGGCATTGCAGTGCACTCAATCAGCCATTTTTGCGGGAGGATCATCTCCTTTCACAGCACTTTGCGTTTTGTCGCGTTTATGTGTCGTTGGATGTTTTTTTCAAAGATGAGATTACTTATCTCGTTCAATCTTGCCACATGCCGGCGAGGTCTTGGTTTGTTTGGTTGACTGAAACATTGAAACAAAACATATTTGATGAAGAAATCTGCCGGCTTTTCAAGGGGGCTCTTATTAGCGTAGACGTCTTTGGGGGACAGGAATGGAACTGACGTCAGAATTTCTGCCACCAATGGGTATGGTGGAGGAAGTGCTGTCACAGGAAGTTCCCTGCAAAACGCATTAACGAAGAGCCCACACCGCGAATATTTGGGCTGGTTCCCAGGTGGGCAGTGAAGACGAAGTCCGAGGTTACCAGAGGACGGAATCAGACTGCTCGGCGACCACAAGAGCAAATGCATCTATGGTGTTTTGTATATAATGACGTAGCTTTATGCGGTTGTTGTTCATTCCGTCTCTTCTACACTGCCATCAACTTTTGCTGCTCCTCTCGCTCTCTCAAGGCGACATCAGCTTTGACTGATCACTCTCCTTCTGCTTCTGCCAATCATCAAATAGTTCAAAGCTCGCAACCACTCTTTTCCCCACCTGTACTAGTAGATGCTAGTAGTGTTTTCTGCATGGTGCAAAGAGCATATGTGACGGAACAATTGGTTTGCATGTGGAGGGTAGTTGTGGAATTTGCAGTGCTTGCAGATATTCTCTAGTTTAGAGGCTACAGATTCGAATTAGCGACGCCACCATCAAGCTTCTAGTTTATATGGGGAAGGGTGTGTGTTTGCGAGTTTTGAAGTATCGGCGACCGCAATTTACCAACAATAGCCTCACCTCGAGCAGGAAGGTGGGTTTGTTGGAGTAGTGCGGACGCTGTTCGACTGCCTTCTGGCTACTGACCAGTAAGCTGCCCCAGAGTATCGCTATGCTGCCCGATACGATATTGCTTCAATCTACCCGATATTGCTTCAGTCTACCATCTCGCAGTTCGCATCAATCGTTACACTCGCGTACTGCCAAGCTATACTATTGAGAGTATTATATTGCGTGCTTTGGTGGCTATATGCTCCGGAGGCACACATTGATTCGTTGCTGTACTGTTTCTCAGTTCATTTGTCGTTATTTGAAGTGGCTGTCGTTTTGAAAAGAATTTACACTGTATAAAGATGTCTCAATGTTAATGTGACGTCTTCCACACTTCTTGGAAAGATGATGTTCAAGCAGTGGTTTATTCGTGTAGGTGCTTAGAGTATCAGATTCGAGAAGGGAGAGTGCGTCATGTTGCTGTTCAATAAGCGTAAGTCAACATTTGCTTGAAGAAGTGTTTGAAGCGAGGTATCATTCCATGAGGCCTTCTTGGGTAGATGAGCGAATGATTGCCGGCAGCGCTTGGCACGTCGTGGAGCGTGACTGACCAGCGGACTTTTGGCTACATCAGGTTTTTATAGCTTGTATGCAGAAGCAATACTGATGTAGCTTGGTCTGGGGAATTAACAAGTAGTAGACGACTGCGCAGGTACTTAGCGCACGATCGCGACATGTGCAATCGCAATGTGTGGTACTTAAAAAGAGGCTGAAAAGGTAGACAGCGGACCTGGACTGACTCGCGAAATTCTTCAGATTTGAAATAGTGACGCTGCTGCAATTAGGAAAACTGCAATGGCACTATTCGTCGGCCACCATCATATCGTCGCATACAGACATACAGAATGGTGAGTAAAGAAAAAATATAGACTCCGATCGCATTAGATTTTCCGCGCTGAAAGTGCAAACGTCGAGAAGGTTGCAAACAANNNACAAATCAGTTATACTTAGTTGCTGACAAGATTGGTTCAGAGTTGAGTCTGAATTTTTCAAAAACAACAGAATGGCGAACTATCTGACGCAATTACTTGTCCGGCTGCGCATTGTTTGTCTCCTGTCGAAAGCGGAATCGTATGAGTGCTCGTGAAAGCTGTGTTCTGTTTGCATAGGAGCTGATGTTGTGGCGGTTGTCGCATCGAATGGAGCAACGGCACTACACTTCAACACTATTGTGTGCAAACTCGCCAATGTCCGTGGAATGAAAGCACAGCTACGATGGTGCAGATATTGCATAATTGTCGTCGAGGTTTGTATCAGCCTAGGTATTCTCAGAATGCGCATTCAGTACGTTCACTTAATTCTGGATTTCATGGACTTTATTAGGCGTCCATTTGCTTCTCCTCGAGGCTTTTCATCTTAAGCCTAGGTTTCCCTCACCCCAAAACCTGAAATCTTTTGCGGCTTCTCTGCAAAAGCAGACCATCTTACCTCAACTGCTGCGAAAAAGCTTTCGAATTAATGATTGTCTCAGACTTGATTAGCCTGCTTTATTTCGAAAGCTTTTATGGCATTCACATGTTTCAGAGGACGGCCCCACAACTTATATATAACTTCACTGGAATCTTCGTCGAAGTAGGGTAGTTTGTACTGACGTGAAAGTTGCTGCATTAATGGAGAGCAAGGTCTTGCGGTCGATTGCTTTTTCGCTATTCGTTCGCCGCAACATCGCTTTTTACACTTGTTTCTGATTAATCGACAACGTCTTTGAAGTGAAAACTGAAAGAAGCTGCTGAAAGAGATCAAAAAAAAGAGAGTGTACAGTGTGGAAGAGTGCATAGGAGTGCGGAAGACGGAAGATTATCTTCAGTGAAAAGAGCGTGGTGGGACAGCTGTGCAATAGCAAGCAGAATGAGCTCTCCGAACGAATCCTCTTAGTCACGTCAGCAGCACGTTGTTCCGACGACGTTGCTGAAAAAGGCACTTTACTATCTTCGACTAACACTGCTGCAGCAAATGCGAAGGACGTGATCTATCGACCCGCTGTACTGGAGAAGGAATAGAGGAGAGGATGGAGGGAAAATGCAGAAATGAGTCACTTCCTGAAGGGGAATATTCATTTCTGAGTGGTGTAAACAAGCTCGATCGAGAATGTGGCAATAGAACCATGCGAAAGCATGGCTTACTTTTAAATGTGACCTTGAATCCAGGAAGTTGATTGTTGTAGGGACGGGATGAACTTGAAGGATAGGAAGGTTTTACAACTTGATTAGCAGACTCATTCTTGTTATATACTCTCTGCGAGTGAGTATTTCTTTATGCAGTTGGAATCAACTCTGAAACCGACTCAGCTTGTTCCATTAGCGGGTGTGGTTCTTTTCGAGGCGATCTATTTAATTATTCAACAGTTACACTTCCTCTGACTTATGTCATCCAAAAGTGAAGAAATTTTGCGTCATATTTGAATATTGTTTTGTGTATAATTGCAGCACTTGCTGGTAAATCGCGAGTTATGTTTTATACACAAAAACACGAGAATGTACAAATATAGCTGAGGCAGTCGGATCCCAATGAAGGTTTTTGCCTGTGAAGATTAACCAGTCGTCAGAAGGCTGAAAGCGAATCGAAGTTCTGAGGAGTGGCGAACGCTCAAGGCCTTGGTCCTGCGTTCCTGACCAATTTGCACACCTTTCTCTCTCATGCTATTCCCCTAATTTCTGTTCGCAAGGAGCATGACACACAACTATGTGTGCCTGTCTGTCTGTTCCATACTTTCAACTGGGCAGCCACAGAGACCGGAGCTGGGAAACTTAATGATTGCGGAGTGCATATTGGGGTGGAGCCTCATGACAATACTCCAGTAGGCGCTTCGAATCTTTAAGTAGTAGCAAGCTAGCGGCGTTAAAAAAGGTGTGGCACATCGCAACCGTTCGGGCTTTCAATTTAGACTGGCCAGGTCAAGGACTATCTGGTTTAAAAATTTCANGTCAAGGACTATCTGGTTTAAAAAATTCATATTTGCGATTGGATGAGTGAAAATATAGATCCATGATTGTGTGTATATTTCGGATTATTTGTGAAGTTGTCTGCAGTTGCAAAATCGTGTATGATCTCACCTGTTCTGGCGTGCTTTCCTACTTCCTGCAACTCTCTTTACTTTCCAGGAAGGTACAAAAACTTTCAAAATGGTAACAGAATTTTCAAATTTTTGATGCATTACAAGGGGAAATCTTAGAAATCTTTAAATCGTCCACGGCCTCCCACGTCACTCCGTTCGTGCACTGACCATGTTCTATTTCTAATGGTCTACGGAGTTTTGTGTCTCATAAATAAATGTACTGTGGTGACCGACGAAACAAACCAAGAGCACTTCCAGGAATAAGCGAAAAGGAATCAAATTTCGATTTTAAAGAAAAGCTTCCGACGCTCACAACATACGTAGGAAATGCGGTCATGATCTGCGCGCTTTTCAGAGGGCATATGTAGTCACTCGTCCCTTTTAACTCCTTCCCTCTCCCTCTCAGAAGAACTCATTTTCTAAAACTACCATTCTCGACCTAACCATGTTTGAGAACACCTTGAAGTGGAACCTGCCTGAGGTACAAGCACTTGTGAGGTTCTTATTACTTCCACTACAGCACACATTCCATGTGAAAACCATTGCTGTAAGGTGTATACACCTCATGACCTCACGTAGATGATGCCAGTGAGGGCAACAAACGTAAAAAGGTTATGCGTGCACACTTTTGCTGCTGTGAACACTTTTGAAGCGTAGTTGCCTTCACAGAATCTCTCAACATTACATATTTTATGGTGTTGTTTTGTGTCGTCGCGATCTCATGCATGCTTCTGTGTGCCCTCTTCTTGGCCTTCCGTGCACCCCGAGCAAACAGCCTCTCCCGCATAGGGAGCATTCGCCGACGTTGACCATTTGTTGGTCGATGCGAATCGCTACTAGATCTTAAACAATCGTTCGCTAAAGTCGAATTTCATGTTCGAAATCTTTGAAATGCGGCTTTCAGCAAATTAAGTTCATTTTCGGTGTTGACTCAAGCTTGTTGAGTGGAGCATCAATCACTGATACTTCTTTTGGACCGCGAAATGACAGATTTAAAGAGATATTAATTACATTTTCACTCGAGATATTTCAAAGAGACTACGAGTCGTCTCCATCGACGGTTTCAAATTTCAGTCATCAATTTTTAATTGAAGACACTTTCTCACAATTCTTGACGTGCATTCGAAACTTGGTTTATACATGTTTCTTTCCATTGCATTTTAACTTTCTTCGGACGAATTTCTTTCCTTTATCAAAGAAAATCGCCTCTGTGAACTTATTATATACCTCCAGCATTTCTTAAAAAATTTCAGTGAAGACGAAACTGTTAATTATTGAGTATCGCTCGACTTGTGAAGTGCCATACTGTTTCCACACAGGTGATTCTATGAATATTGGAGTATATTTGAAGTTTGAAATGAAATTGCAGGAGTGATTAGTTAGACGCCTTTTGTTGCGTTGCAAGAGAGCAACTGACCTGCTAGTCGTGCAACGGTTATGTGATTCAACTCTGGAATACGTAATTTAATAGGACAATCCGGCTGACTGCATCTGTCAGCTGCTCGCTAATCGTTGCTCTTTGTAAGCCGATAAAGCAACTGACCATACGCTTCAACGGAATATCCTTTCAACGTTTGATGTGCTAGTTCGTTGTCCTCTTGAATGAAAACAATATATTCGGGGAGAATCAAGGGCGACTAGATGCTTGACAATATGTGAATGTGCTTCGCAAAATATATATGAATGAACGAGCGTTTCACATTTATAGGCATATCTCTTCATGTGTTTTTAAGTTTTCTGGGGAAAAGCGCCCATCTTGTAAAGTACGGCTAATACGATCACTCACTCTCCCTTTATCGGTTGACTTGGTTGACTTATGACTGATCGTCGGTATTGTGAAAGTATGAACGTGAGAAAGGCTTCAGCAAGGACTGATGCTTCTAATTAATAAAAAAATGGAGCATTCATAACATCTGCATCGATTGTGTTTCNACTGATGCTTCTAATTAATAAAAAAAATGGAGCATTCATAGCATCTGCATCGATTGTGTTTCATGGAGGTCCAAAAATTTTGAGCACTCAATGAAAAGAAACGATATCGTTTCGTATTCTCTGAGTGAAATGAAATGTTCATCAACAGTGTAGTGCAGAGCATTAGTGCTAAGTGAAAATTTGACGTCGTCACTGAATTTCGTCGATTGGCAAATGATTGCTCACTTTTTACCTCTCAAGGTACACCCACGGAAACTATTGTTTTTCTGTTGCTACTAATGCTTCTTTCCTTCGTAAATAATAAATGTGTTCGATCGGTTAAACCGATGGACGAATGTAAAAATAAACGACGTTCTGATCGCTTGCCAGTCTACACTTGCCAAAGAAATGCCAGTAGTTAGGTGGTATGAAGTTAGCGCTTAGGTGGTTTCACGTTCACATGAACCTTTCACATGAGGGCTGTCACTTATGGTCGAACGGGTTCTTAGCGATCGAAGACATCCATACGAAACTGTTATACACTCACAGTTTACTCAAAAACGCACCACATGAATATCATTCCACAATCGAACACTCTCATAAGCATTGTTATAAGACAGAAAATGTTATACAATGGGCACCTTTATCCAAATATGCAAAGTTTTGACGAAAGAAGCGCTTAGATTTTATGAAGTGAATTGTATCTATAAGCGAAAATATTTTCAACAAAAATCCGCAAATATTTTCAATCGTTCGTAAAATGACTTTGGAAAAATGATGTCGAAAACGAAGTGATTTTAATGTGGCGAAAGCATTGGAAATATTTCACTACCATTGCATTTATTTCATAAAATCTGCAACGCTGATAATTTTATAACAAGTCTGCAATAAATGTAATCGACTTCTGACATAACCAATAGCCTTACACAAATTTCTTGTGTGAATACAAATAAAACTCAGATGATCCAGGAGAGTCTTTGGAAAGGGAAATCGTGAAGACCGCGTTCATATGGATAAAGAATCCAAGATTTTTTCATTCCACTGATCTAAAAATTAAGAATCACCAGGAAAACGTCGTCTACTTCCCATCCGCCTTCACTGTACTTTCCTGACGAATCTCTTCATACGACTTTTCATTTTTTCAATGTTGTCAGTGATTAAGAAAACGTAGGCACCTGATGACCAAAACTTTGCAGCAAACCTATATTCTATCCAAGACGGAGATACTGTTTTACAATTCCGTCCATATTATGGTAACATTGCAGGCATAGTGACGGCACCAATTCGCCCTAAGTGATTTACTGTTTTCTGTGACTATCACACGTTTTATATGGCAAATATCCTTCAAAGTCTCATGCACTCATATCACCGTTAACGCAACAGTAGCCGTATTGTTCAGCTGCTGACAACAACAGAATTACTCTTTCAGTCTCAAATGGATGAAGAAGGCGCTGCTGCCTTAAATTGTGGAATTTTACGCAGAGAAACGCTTCATCGAGGACCTTTTTTGCACTTTATTTATGTTTGCGTTCAACTGTTGTTGACTTTTGAATGACCGATGATGAATGATTATATCGATGGAATGACTTGACGTCCACTTATTTTGGTTCGGAGTGTGCGTGACCACATCCAAAAACTTCCTTTTTCGAGACTGCTTTGGAAGAAAACGCTTCCCCTCTTAAATGTCTTCATTTTGCTGATAGCTTTTCCTATTGATTGAACACACTTTGGTCTATTTTCAGTTTGCCGCACTCTCTGCTGACAATAATTTGCTCTACATTCTCCAACAGCATAGGCAGTCCAAATCATTCTAACCCGCCCTGATCGGCCTCCCATCTTATTTTCTCCCCCAATCGATCATATGCCATGTGCAGGTGAGTAATTAAAATGCCTCCCGATTCAGTCGTAGTCTTCAGCATCATTGCTGTTTGTGCAGATTAACATGAAAGCCCGAAAATTTTTATTATACCTTCAAACAAACAGGGGTTGCTACAAATATTAGACATTTTAAACCTGTATTTGCAGCAGGACAAGAGAGAGGCATTGGTGGATAGAATTGCAGAGGAACAGCTCAAAGCTTCAACAAGGAGAGAAGGGTAGAGTGTAAGATGGACACGGCAAACTTTTTCGAAACAATTCATCATAGAAACCAATACTTCCAATGATAAGACAGACTAAAATCAGTGATATTGCAGTGAGATGTGTCACATAATAAAACACAAAAATATCGCAGCAGGCAATCGGTGTGAGAGCAGTTTGATCGGAACGTCGCCTGTAGTGTGACCGGGTCACAAAGCATTACAGGGATAGGAAGGTTGTGCGAGGAAGCGGCCGGTCAAGCGTGGCGCCTCAGCGACAGTTTCCATGAAATAGCTTCGCAGTCCTGTAATGAAATGACATTAGCACCATAGCTTCGAATGCATCAAGTAAATAGTTCAAAATTACTTAAGAAGTCGAACAAATATTATTGCACCTCTGCAACTCTTCCATAATTGTTGGAAAATTAGCACTATTCGGTTAGTTCAGCGCTAACTAAGCTAAGCTGCGCCCTATCTTCATAGAGATCTGTAGCACCGGAAGCATACGAGTCCATTGATTTTACACAATGTACATATGGCTTAATCCAGGGAAGAGCTCTATTATACCACCCACTGACTTCAGTGTCCTTTTGCCGTGTCATTGCGCTTTAAAATGCTGCTTCAAATCGCACGAAACAGAAGTTCAGCGGAATTACCTTCTGTCGTGACGTAATGTGAAATCAGAACCTTCACATCTGTTCTCACAAGCTGTCGAAAACAAGTTTCCGCCGAACTTCTGAAAACAGATGCTGGGAATCTGAAGCACGTGATAGGTGTGAAGCACGAGGGACGCACTTCCGACGAGGGGCCCACCAGAACTCTCGTTGGCCTCTTGGTGGTCTTGGACTTCCTTGCTTTGTTGGCGTCGTCGTACAGTTCGACGCTTTCCCCCTATCACAATCGACGCCGCGTCCTGTCGAGTAGCAGATGACAACCTTGTCCAACGACGAACGGAGTAACTGCAACAGAAAGAAGTTCTTGTAATGAAGAACGAGTGAGAGCAGTTTACTGTTCTAGATTCTGTGATAGCCGGGCCTGGGTTGTTCATACGCAACCCTTTCTGGTCGTGCTATCAACGCCCACATAGTTGCCCTTACTGGGATCGCCATGGCTGCCCATGCACCTTCCTCCAGATCAGTCGTTTGTATGACCCAAAGACAGCCGTGAATGCAAAGGAGTAGGATGGTTGGTGATATGGAACTAGGCGGTGCGGTGATTCCACTAGAAATGGGCTCATAACATCCTCAGCACCTGTACTCCCCTCCCCTCTTCCCCCGACCGATATAACACACCTTCTTCTGGTCACCGCACACTAGCGAAATACGCCTCTGTGGATGGTGTTCGTCACTAGCCGAATTTCTCGATGCTTCACAAGCTTTCGAGAGTGGAGTGCAATCGCCGAAATCCATAGAACTGGATCGCTTGAAGACGGAATCTCCGCAATAAGCTGTGAACACTATGGGAAATGTTAGAGCCGTTAAAAAGGGGAACCGGGAGAGAGGGGATTGTTAGCCCGAGTGGCGATAGTGGAAACTAAAACTCCTTTATATACTGCAACAAAAGTTTGAACATTCAATATGCAAAAGTGGAAACGGTGAATTCGCATGAAGCTGCAAAATGGTAAAGAGAATATTAATTGCTGCATTACTGATTTGTCATAACGACAAATTTGCAAAGTCAGCGGAAACTTTTCGCAGTTGGCATTTGCAATGCTCAGTTCATTCGTCAGGTTTGTTCCGAGCAGTCTGCCAACGAAATTAAATTCGGCAGCGCAAACTATCGAACCATACAAATGAATATTACATAAGCCATCAGCACTCTCTACATAAACTGTGCAATGGCAGTTATTTTTGCGTTTTTCATTGATTTCGAACATAAAGCATCACATCGCGTACATTGTGCTCGGTCTTAAATTATTCACAGATTCAAGCTGCATAGAAATTCACGGAGTTTTTCCATAAGCTTACGCTTTTGCTTCACCCATGATCTGGCCAACCATCTGCCCCATCTAAAAGCAGCCGAAATATTTGGCGTCGATGTCGGTATTTCGCGACTAATTGAGAGATAAACGAGCCACGTTGGAGGATGGGGAATTGGCGCATGCTACAGAAAGAATTCCTGTGAAAGCTTTGTACAGACGAATTGTTATTTTTGGATAGGGAAGAAGAGAAGGAAGCTACACAGATTCCTTCTTTAAGAACGACAAAGCACATTATAGCCAATATTCGGATCGAATTGCCCGTCCATAGATAAGTGGGCATAGAAGTGACTGCAGAAAACTTTCCCATTTAATGGCCACAAACTTGTAAATTAGGCCAGCAAAAGGGCACCCAAGCAGTCATTACACTTTTGTCGCTTGGATGGAATCCTCTATAGGAAGTGGAGAGGAATCCATTTTTCAGGTGAGCTCTTTTTCTTCCGTGTTTGTGCAAATCACCGTACCTTCACTGCCGGGTTATCTCCAAAGCGATACAGCATGTAACCACTTGAATTCATGGTTATTGTTCTGGAAAGGAGAATTTATAAACTAGACCAAGTAGCTTTCAAAAAAACAATACATTCAATACGGTGGGATATCTTTTCTCCATTTGGTCCTTAGATCTTCTCAAAAGAATATATCCGGCGATCGGCCTTTGCACTGTCTGATTCGAGTGTGAGAGCGCTCGAAGGTGAAAGAAGATTTGAATAGGCCGATTTACTCGTTTTTCAAACTCATCGTGACAGCGGAATTTCACATTCCTATTATCTCGAGTTCTTAGTGTGAATGTTTCTGAAGAATTTAATGGACACTAGAACCTCCAACTTCATTTGGTTCGAAATGAACTCTACCGTTTTTCGCCGTATGGTTTTTCATTAGGCGCCATAAAACTAAATCGAGCTTTAAATCAACTGGAATTCACACATACAATAAAAGTGATACAATAATGCGTAGATATAGGGGCACTTGAAGAAACGCAGAGGCCATGTTCGAACGATTTGGATAATAATTTTCTTAGCGGTTCAAATGTTCGACTCTTGAGACGTTTCACATGCTATAGAGAAGTGCAAAAGTTTCACTTTGCATAACTGAACTTGTTTCCGCCTGATGATGACCCACTTGTTCTTCGCATCAGCCGAAGGTGTACATTTCACTTCATTTTGACGGGGTAGTCGATCATTCTCGATGAACGAGAAATAGTAACTGCATTGCCTATACATGTGTATTGGAAAATGAGCACCCATTTCCGGGGACATAAAATCCAAATATAGTCGATGCCAGTGTGTTTCACTCCAATAGCACATTCATGATGAAACGCTCTATGCTCACTCACTTCACTGTTATTCAAGTTGGTTGACGGGAAGTATAGTATTCGGCTCGGCGTTTTATTAATATCATTTTGACTGACTTTCGATAATACCTCATGACGTCGGAATGGATCAGATATCATGATCAAACCCCGCAAATGTTCAAGATGTACGAATTGTCTTGAAGGATTGCTCCACTCAAGTTGTTCGCCCTGACCGTCTCTTCAGCAGGAAGAGTGGCAAGCTAACACGACCATATGGCACCGATCCATTGCAATGACGAAATAAAACATGACTATCATTGCATACAGTTCAGTGTATATGTTTTGATTGATATGCATGATCATTAAGATATAGTGCAGATCCGCAGGAAACTTTTCAGATTGCAGCATCGAAACAGTCTCAGATATGAAGCGCTGAAAAAACTCGTCTTCCAGACTTCGGGGTCACTCTTGCTTTTGACACGTCTATGCCAGCTTCTGGTAGATAAAGGCTATAACCTCAGTCTACAATCCATCAGATTCCAAATCACATGCAGATTGATGACTGGTGCGAAGAAATAAGAAAAACCATCGAACACTTCCCTGGCTATCCAATGCTGTCCATAACATTCTTTAGATAACAATGAATTGTTGATTTTGAGCTCGAAAATTACAATGAATGATGTCACTGAATGCTGAATATGAATGCGTGGCACCACTTTGAAGCTTTATTTACAAAAACAACATTAGTCTATCAAGACGACTTATTAAATATATCCTATTATTCACAACAACATCAAGCTGAAACGGAATGCTCATGACGTGGCACGAGGCAAAACAGGTTTGTTGATTGCTAAGTCAGCACGCACCATCCAGAAGAGTAGCAAATATAGGAAGAAGAGCACATACTAGGAAGACTTGAATTTGCCAGGTGAAAGACAATCAAGCATCAGGGGCAAAAGTTGATCGCTCAACAAAATGCTACTAACTAGAGCAAAGGAATCGCACACGGAGGCAATACCAACGGCCATCGATCACAGGGAAACCGCAATGGCCTCACGCTCAGTCCTATATTAGGCGTATTGAATGGGCAAGAGTTAATTACAAAGCGCAAATGTCCTTGTGTCTGTTTCTCACTGTTAATGATTGCTGCGGTCAGCTTTCCTACTTGGTATGTCTCGTTGATGCTGTCATTTGCACGTCTAATTCGATAGAGTGTTTGTGCTGTGGTGCTGTGGAACATATCTGTTGCGTGTGATCGCAAAAGGCCCTATACATCGAAATCATTCATCGTCCAGTTAACCAAACATTAACCGGAATGCCGAGATACTGCATTCATTGGTGACAGACTGTGCTGCTTTATATAACACTCTGCTCTCATACAATCGGAATAATTGCCTAAACGATACGTCTTTTTGTACATTGAGCACACCGAACTCGTGCATAAAAATGGACATATTTGCGCTTTCTTGCCATATACCTATAGTATCGAACAAGCAGCCCTTTTAGAAAGAGTCCGTATTTTTTTTTCGAAGAATTTATCGGACCTCAAAATTCCTTGAAATGAAGCTTACGTCGCATCCCCGCATAGAAACAGTCTTGGTGAGATGTAGACGGCGATATCCGTGACAACCTCGGCAGGTATCTGATCTGGCGTGGAGCAGACATGAAGTCGGGTTGATTGTTGGGAGGTGGAGGTCTACCCGGCCTATCCGGTGTTTTACTGCACTTTGAACTGACGCCTGTGTTGCATTTAGTGTTCTCTCCTCTTGCAGCAGCAGTGGTAATGGAATCAGGTGAAATCGTCTGCAATTTGAAATGTTTGATTTTTGCTGAGAATAATAAAAGTCGGCGTAAACGATAATGTATAAAGGAAGATTGCCGAGAAAAATTGTGCTAAGCCTAGTAATCAGAACACAGTTGGATCGCTCTGTCCCTCCCGTTCATACCCCTCCAATCCCTGCCCACATTCTGCCTTTCTGTATCAAGGAGATGATAGAGAGGCAGCACGTTGGCAGTGGTCGGGCGACAAACAGGCATGGCGGAATTGGATATTTCAGAATGTTTAAAGCGATGAAGACAGAAACAGCAATTCCTTCAAACTGCAGTTCTTTCAAACAGGACAAAAATCAGCTTTTCTATCCCTCAGACCCCCCTTTTGCAAAGTAATAAATGATCACTGACAACTATTCTCTCGACCAGCTAATAATTTTGTAGGAGAAATGGGTACACACTGTGCACGACCTGACCAAGTTTTTTACTCACTTAGTGTTGGGCTTATATCGAGGGAACTCGGAGCCACTCGCAGGCGTTCTCCAGGGAATTTTATTTCTGTTCTTACCGTACGACGTTTAGGTGCTCGAGATGGTTTTAGATCTACGAATAGGTTTGTGGAAGACCTTTTGAAATACTTGTGAAGGCAAACTGAGGTAATAATTTTCTAGGACATACCATTCCTCGACCGTCGGGTTTGAGAGGTGAGACGTATTTCTTTTGTGATGTTCCTTCCTCAACAACTGCTGCAAACTGCCTCTTCTGCGACTGCTTCTCGTTGATGATCGCCTCCGACAACCCGCATGCCCTCCGCGACTCGACGTCATTAACGAACTTCTTCGAGTAAGACGAGTCTTTCGCAGAATCGCCACACTCATTGGTGATCATCTTAGTAAGTCGTTTCGCACGCCAAACATAAAACTGCGATAGACCGAAACCGACCAATTTTTGAGAATGAAGAAGCTTGCAGTGGTAATTCGTTGGACAAAGCTCTCTTATATAGCGCATGAAATTTCAGAGGCGCAGTTTTGCCACGTGGAAATAGGCAAAGATGGGCAGAAATATGCACAGAAAGCTGCTCCATTATAGATCAGCCCAAACACCAAATCGCAAACACCAAGCGAATTACGATGTCATCCCTTGCATTGCAGCAGACAATCGTCATATCAATGCGATGGGCGAATTTACATTTGATGCAGCTCAGAATAGTCGTTTTGCTTTACAGCTAACTATAAGCAGTCACAAAGCATGATATGTGCGTCGTTTCCTTCTCTCATAAAAGTGCGTTATTCGATTCCTTCAAACATCATTTTGTTGTTCTTTATAAATATTAAACCATGCTCTAGTTTCATTCAGCAGCATTATCGACAGAGAGCTGAGCGATTGCTGCTTCTTAGCAATAAGAGAATTATCAACATCAATGCACTACTGAAGTGCACTCTTTACGGACCGAGCCCTTCATACCACAAGTGCTTTCCCACCAGGCACATGCATATGCAAGTTATTTTTCGGCGTTTCAATGTTTTCAAATACTTATCGAGGTATATGCTTGTCCACGGCGAAAGTGTCCAGACCTTTCGTGTCATGGCGCAACTATTTAGACACAAGAACGCGCAGACAAGTTTAATTTCTCCTGTGATTTTTCACATACTGCACATCTCATCAAATAAACCAATTCTGTTATGTGCCCTATCTGCCTTAGCCATTACACTCTCCGCCTTCTCTGTTTTCTCTGAATTCAAAGCCTATCCTAATTATTTTGACGCCCATATTATTGCTCGTTTGACCTTCATTGACTTAAGCTCAACTCTGATTGACCATGCGGATCACTGTGATATGGTGGTTGACACGTGGCTGACATACTGATGCCGATGACTAAAGGCCGAAACACGAACACATTTTACATCTTGCATACATCAGCTCACCGCATCGTATTCAGTCTTCCTTATCTTTGCCTGCGAACCTCTTTGCCACCATACTTTCGTTGCATCTAGCCTCTATTTTATCATTTAAAGCTTAATTTTTTGGACACAANCTCTATTTTATCACTTAAAGCTTAATTTTTTGAACACACGAACTCTTTCAAAATTTGCATGATTTCAAAAGAATGAATGTTCCCCGTAAAATCCTCAAATTAGTTTAACAACTTCTAAAGATATTTATTATACATTGCTGGGAAAATGCGAAAATTTGCATCAATTTTGCAAGTGGTCTCATAGTACTTTATGGTTGTCGAGAAACAAAAAGAGATTTGCATAGAAGGTCTTGTTATTTGACGGATGAAACAGCTGCTGGCGATACAAGAATCTGATTGCCTCGGGAAAGAAAACTAAAAGTGCGCATATCATGCCACATCCTAGACTACACTTCCACCCATCTCATTTACGCAAAGTAGTTTGTGTTCCGTAGAGTCTTTAGTAAAGGGTAATTTAAAAAGCGTAATTTTTGCAAACGCCATGATCAAGAATAAGGAAAGCCAACTTTCTCTTCGAGCATATATATATATATATATATATATATATATATATATATATATAATGTTACACACATAGCGAAGTACTAAGATAAAAGCTTCACTTCACTGTTCATATTTCAGCCCCAAAATGTTTTTAGAAAGAAAGCCGTTTCCGACAGCCCAGTGAGCCACTACTTTTTGGAGGTTCGAGCGCTTGCACTCATACACAATAGCGGCATATTTTACACAATAACGGCATATTTATGTCCTCATCACTTCTTCAATTAAGATGACTGTGATTTGTAATGTGGCGATGTGCTCGAGAAAACTCGTTTTGATGGCACCGATGAGATGGCGATTCGTCAAGCAATATCGACAGTGCACTATTAATATCGATGGCTATTTCTACTCTTGCAAAGAGGTATACTTGAAATATGAATTATATAGAAATTCAAATCGATGTGAGTACTTCTTCTTGCAGATTGCACTCTGAATTTCTTCCCTGTGTTCATCGAATGTGATATTTATTATAAGTCGCTTGTTTCATCATGTTTCCATTACGTATCCGCAACAATATTCTGGAAGCCATAAATGTTTTTTTAATTCCTTCACATTCCGAGCATCAATTTTCCAAATATTCTCATCGTTCGCTATCCCTCCTCATTTCATGAATAAAAGAAAAGAAAAGCGAAGATCACAGTGAGGTAAATGATGATGACATAGTGCGCTCCTAGGTTGTAATGCATTGCACGCAAGAAAAAAATATAGCCCGCTCTTCCAACTTGGCTGAACTAAAAACTTTAGAGATTTCAAAATTGTTGCTTAAAAGACACTCGCCATTCTTCTTTTAATGCAGTCAACAGGATTCGTTGAGAAAGTGCGAACTTAAGGTGTAATGGAGGTAAATCTGCAATGTATTATGATTGGAGACGCAAGTTTTGGTGTTTAGTTTGAGGCCTAGAAGGAAGGTAAACGCAAAGTGTAATAAAATTGGAATTTGGATTGTCTATATCCCCTTGACATCTCCTGATAATCAATGACGCCTCTTCCCTCGTCCCTTTTTGTATTTTCGCAATTCTGCACTTTGCACAGTTTTCTTCGCAAGCTGATCATTAGAGAAACCGCATATTGCATTGTAATACCATTCTATGAAAAGAAACCTCAATTTCCGTTGCAATTTTTAGACTTGAAATCGCAAATTTGGTTTCATTTATTATGAGCTTATTTGGATGGGACGAAATTGCTTTTCACTTATTAGGCGCAGCCATCCGTTCCCTTTGGTGGAACGGACTGCGCCAAACAGAGTGATGTGTAACGATTTTTTGCATATGCACTCTGATATTCAAAAAAAATTTTTCAGTTGCTAGAAAATTTTTGAAATTTGCATAGCTATGCAATGGCCGAAGCTTTCGCGAGATGAATCGGCAGCAACGAGTCATTGGGTTTTCTAATCAGATGGGTTGCGGTCAGTCTCGCCCCGGTCGTGCATCTATTCCGCCGGTTGTTGAAATAGAAAGTGGGAAAATCAGTGGCAGGTCGATGCTTGTAGATGAGGGCAGATCAGTGAACGTCTTCATGGGTATACCGTATGCTAAACCACCCGTTGGCGTTCTGCGCTTCCAGGTCAGTTCTGATAATGATTCGTGTATCCATTGCGACTGGCGTCAAATCCCACTGTGCAATTTATCTATTAAATGAGATCCAGTGACACCATTCTGTCGTTCGCTTCTCCTCCGGCAACTGGGGCGTGCCTTTGCTATAACAAATTTCCCTGCTAAACTTAGCACTTGCTAGCTGCTAGTTTGCACCCAAGCTTAATGAAGACCTGTCTCATTCATCATCGCAACTAAGAAGCGATCAAAAAGAGTGCTTCTATGCTCTCGCTCAGTAAATAAAACCATTGGAACCTGTTGCGCATCAACATTCTCGTTCAGCAAACACCGCTACCGGAATCATATCGACGTTGATGTTGTTATAATCGTATAGCTCAAGGTTTTTTGATTGCTGATCTCAATAAAACGCCCAGTAAGCAATCGTTCACAGCAGCTATGACAACAATAACTAGCGAGAAAGAAACTGAATTTGTTGCATTTTTTGTTTACTGGAAAGATCGCTTCGTAGGAACCTCAACCGGCCGACAGATGGGATGGCGTGCGTTACTGCCTTCGGCATTCACCAAAGGCACCGCAGAAGGAGTTTCTTCTAGAAAGGTTCATTGCGAGTCACGTACCATCCAGCGAGGACTGTCTCTACCTTAATATTTTTGCACCCGCGTGGTCACCGCCTGAGCAGCAGGTTTTTTTTCGTCCTTGGTTTAGGACCGATCCTTGCTGTTAGCGTTCATTGAGCAAAAACGTTGATATTATACTCTGGATCAAGCAAACCACAAGCCAAATAGCATCTCACGAAGCTTTACATAACAGCACGCTGAGTTCAAGTGGAGTTGATAGCAAATAACGACCAGGATGACTGGATCGAGAGCCCGTCGTAAACAAGACTGCTTGTCTTTTCCTCCGTATTCCACTTAAGTTCCCATTTGACCACCTGCATGTGCTCGAAGAACCATTTTTGCATGATTCTGCGGCAGCGGTTGACATACGCAGCAAAAACCGTGCTAGAAACTTCAGCAGTTGTTGTGTGGCGCGGTTCCCCGTGAGGGAAGAAGCGCATGATGATCAACGACGGCAAACAGTGCCTTGTGACTCCAGGCTTACTGGGCCCAACTGACGGTCGCATAAAGGACATCGTCTAGAGCGAAATGATTCATAGACTGTCAATGGCGCACCCTTGCGCTCATAACGAGGCTTCCTATTAATGGCACTCATAAATCGCTCGTTTGCGGCGCTCTTAAATCGCTCGTTTCTCCAGGCAGACCCAGAACCCACAGTTTTTATGAAGTACGCTGCTGAAAAGCCCTGTTGTGCAATTAACGTCTGCAGGAATTCGACTCCAACAAACATCCACTGAAATTTCTTTGGCAACAAAAATACTCAACATAAGTCCTAATGGCATCAAATAGCATTCTTAGGTATATCTAGTTATAAGATGTCTATTGTGACAACCAGTGATGTGAATCGCTTGCATACCACAACATTTGAATCATTTCTAAAACATTACCTCAATTTTAGCCGAACGGTTTCCCAGTGATGGTATTCATTCACGGTGGTGCATTCGCGGTACATTCATCCTCTTTCTACGGTGATGTTGGTATATGCAGGTTGGTCAACTGACCTTTCCTTCAACAAAACGCCTCTGAAGAGTGCAGCATTTCAAATTACTCACGTTCATGATTTCGCATTCTCCCAGAATGCACAGTCGACCGCTATGCAAGGGTCCATTTGTTGAGTTTTCAGAAACCTGTTCACCTGATGGTAGTCTGGGTAAGAGCTATGAGGATTGCAACAGTCATAGCTAAATAAATTTTCTGAACACGCATACCGGCTGTGATGTACTCGAATGAAAAATTACGTATGCATAATTAAAATGGCAAAGCTCTAAGCCTATGCACAAAATCGTTACGACCTAAGAGTAATAAAGCAAGAAAAGTCTTCCATGTATCTGTACAACTGTATTATCCCTCTCAGAAACATGTCCAGGAATGTTAGCACTTCTTTTTTTATTGCTCAAATGTCGCTCTTTCTTCACGCAGATCTCGGAAGCACTGACTGAACAGCACTGAACTGCGTTGTAAATGTTTTGTCTGACCGAAATGTTTTCAGGAGTTTATGCACAAAAGACATCATCGTTGTGACGATACAATACCGGCTCGGAATTCTTGGTTTTGCAGCAACCGGGGACAACAGCTGCATAGCAAATTTGGGGCTGCGTGATCAAACATTTGCTCTCCAATGGATCAAGAAAAATATTTGCGTCTTCAGAGGGGACGCTGACAATATAACGATCGCTGGCCAGAGCGCTGGAGGTGTTTGTGTCGATCTGCTCATGCTCTCACCATATTCTCGAGGTTTGGATACATAGGAACTGGTTTTTGTCAATTGCTGAGTGGGATTTGTTCAGTGAGTCGTTGCAATTGCCGTTGAATACGAACGAAACCGCTCTTAGCCTAGGCGCTGAGATATGAGGGCACGAGGATATCTAGCATCACATTAAGTCAAGAGGCGACAATTTGGAGAATTGAAAGGCTTCAAAAGTTGCTTGGCAGCCTTCAGTGTTGGCATGAATGAAAATATCATAAGATCAGTCTCCTGCGAATGCGTTTTTTGTTGACATTTGAGTCTTTTCCAAAGAACAATGGGAAATAGAAAGTTCTCGGCCGAACGCAAAAAAAGAACCCTCTTTGTTGTGACAATCATGCCTATAAATGCAAACTCAAAGTATACACGCTAGCAGGATAGTGAAAAGTTTGTAAGGGATTCGATACCTTATGTGCTCAGTATCCAGCTAATAAGAGCAATACCTCAATTCTCACGCGTATCTAGCATTGCAACAGGGACAGATATTGCATTGATGTTGCACTGTTACTATGTTGTTCGGTTAGGGCAGCTACTTAATGAAGCTTATGCATTACTCCATTAGCAATTTGCAGGTCTATTTTCGAAAGCGATTGCAATCAGCGGCACTGCTGAATGCGCATGGGCAATGAATGATATTCGTAAAGTGTGTAAAGCATTACGAATTCATGCTCATAAAATCGGATGGAAATGCCCTGAAAATGGTGAATGAACTCCTCCTTAACTGGAATGAATACAAAACGAGTGTTTCAGTAATATCAACAAACTCAAGTGAAACTTAAGCAGAAAGCGTGAAATAGGAAGCAACTTTGAATACCGCACCTCTCGACAAAACAAATGACTAAACTCGCTGATGAATCTAGAAAGAAAAGCCTTAAAGCGGCATTGTAACGTTACTAAGAACCGAAGCNGAATACCGCACCTCTCGACAAAACAACTGACTAAACTCGCTAATGAATCTAGTAAAGAAAAGCCTTAAAGCGGTATTGTAACGTTACTAAGAACCGAAGTTACCAAAGGGAGCAAATTAATATTACTTGTGATATTTTTTATATGACCATTTCCTCTCTTTTCCTTACTAGAATTAGGCAAAAACCATCTAAGCCAATAGATATTCATTTGTGAGTATATGTAGCGGTTAAGGTCATTTAGAAATGACGGCTTTGAATTATTCATAGATGCAGGGTATATTCTGCATTCTAAAGTGTCATGTTTTTTGTATATCAGCTCTTGAGTTGGCCTCAATAAAGCAACTGAGTCGCCCTTTGCTAGGCCTCATCAATGCACTATGCTTGGAACAGATTTCATAATGCAGCTTCTTGTTATGAAGATGAAAGACCTATTGCATAAAGTGTGAGGTTGTGGCAGAATAGCGGATCAGATGTGCGTAATGGAGGAAAAATTTTAGTGAATAGTAGGTAGCACTTGGTACGCGCAACGCAAGAATTAAACCTTTTGGCGCAGACCCGCATGTGAGCTTTTTGAAGAAAGTACTTAGCAGAGTAGAATTCAATAGGGCCAACAATAACCACAGCATCATACAACGTAGACTGTAACAGCTATAACATCAGAAAAACGTTATCTCCGCTTTATCGTCAAAAGACATGTCGTTTTCATGCTTGGAGCATTGATGCTATCGACGAGCATAACAGTGAGGGGTGTCCCAGCAAGTACACCTAATCTGCACCCCTGCCGAATTTCTCTTGAAGAAAGAATCGAGAAAGGCAAAAATTTTTAAGCCTAATTAATGAAAACTGTTGAGTTGACAACTTGCCGCAGTTGCCAATTTAAACCGTTATGGGCTCTAAGCCATTGGATATCGCGCTTTGCTTCTTGTATAGCGCTTTGTTTTCGGCTGCAATCGTTTGCTGTCATCTCACAGCGTAGCAATCTTCTAAGTATTGCAGCGAATGAAAATGCAATGAATCTGAGCATGATGGATTTTCTGAAGGAAAAGAAAGTAAGCGAACTATCGCTGGGCATTCGTTCATTACGTAAACGAAAGGATAACATCTATGGGATCGATTTTGCTCCTGTTGTCGATGGTGACTTTTTCCCCGAGCCGATATACGAATTACGTAGGACGGCACCGAAGAAGATTTGTATCACAGGTACGACTGAATTCGAGGGACTCTTCTTCGGTAAGTTCATTTGAATATTGCCTCTCGTAAAAATTTCGAGAACAAGAGCGATGGAGCACAATATCTGCAACACACCTCAGGTTACTAGTTTGCACTTGAACAGCGCAGCATAACGCGTCGATATATGCTTATCGGTTCTGCCAGTCCGCTGTAATTTGAAAAAATCTGCCAGAATCGCTTGCACATCGACTTTCGGAACCTCGAACGCCAACCTTGCACCAAGTTCTAGCCCTTGCAGGACATTCATATCACAAAATGAGACGTACTTGTCTACCAGCAAACAGATGGACTGCAATTCAGAACATCAATTAACCGCTTTCTGCGATATGCATGAATCATGAGGTGATCGAAAGCGCGATTGAAATGACCAACAGCCTTCATTTGCAGCCTCATATCGTGAACGAAAATATAACGAGAGAGCGATTGATAGTCTTATATCTCAGTTTATTAAAAACGGCGATGAAGAACTTAAAAAGAAAGCACTTGCTTTATATCCAACTGAGGGGAGATCGAAGAAAGAGATCATAAGAACATATATGAGGGTAAGCCTTGAATTTTACTTCACAAAATGATATCAGGCACTAGATAAGGAGGTAACGATGCTTTCCTACGTGTTTAAATAAGTATCAGGTATAACTAACTAGCAATGCATCGCCTGAGAATCTAAACATGATCGTCGTTCTTACCCCTGGCGCTCCGCACAAACCGACTTCCTTTCACTGTGCGATGCACAAGGTGCGATGCCACCAGTCTTAGTAACGAGCAAATGTATCGAGTGTTTATTGCTTATAGCGCCGAATTACTTTATTTAGTTACTGCTGTTCGCTGACATATAGGTGCCGGATAGTCGACTGAGTAACACAAACCTATGAAAAGCCGATGTGCATCAAAGTTTGCCTGACCGGTTGCTTGATTGCATCATAGCACGCTGGTTGAGTGCAATAACTTGAGTCTCGCCTGGCCATGCTGAATCGGATTAAAAGACATCATCTATAAGCCAGAAAGATCGAAGCAGAAAAACTTTATTCTCAAATGCAGCAAGGAAAATGTCGCAATAAATGAAGGAAGGGCTTCCCCCTAAATTGTGTAATGGATGTGAATTGTGAACGCTAAATATCCTTTCGCATAAGAACTCGTGTGAAACATTTGGAACTTCATCTGAGCTTCGTTGCATCTTTTTGCCTTCTATGGGACAAATGTAACCAGGATATATTTGGAATGTCTGACGTCGTATTTCACGAGCTGAGTTGAGAAATACGAGTTGTTTGCGATTTATGGCAATAAGAGTAAGGAAGCAGACAGGATGTTGCATTGCAAGGAGCAAAGTGAGGCGGTGAGTGAATTATAGGTTTCTGTTAGGTGATAAACAGTACATCCTCAAGATAAGTGTTATATCGTATCTAACTTCGTGAGTGAAGTGAAGGCACCTGAACGATGGATTGCAATGCATGTTGTTAGGGTTGTGAGGCGGAGTGAGAGACGGCAGATAAGTAGGTTCTACAGTTAAGCATGAGAGGGTAAATAATCGGGTATAAAGGCGATTATAAGTTGTTGATAATAGGGCCGCAAGGCAGTATAGAAATTTGAGAAGACAATAACCGGCTTGTGGAGTGAAGATTGCATTGGTAAACCGTAAACGGTTCCTGTTAAGCATGTGTTGGGAAGTGATAGCTTCTGCAGATGATCGTGAAAGCGACAATCCATCTGTGCCCCGTTTATTTCGCTTATGGCCAGTGTCGCCATGGACAGTTGCGCCCTGCTTAATGGCATCTTTATCGTTCAATAGTTTATTGCAAGTTTTCAAGGGAAGGGTGTTTGGGGCGGAGATTGGCATAGCTGAAAGTCCTGCTCAAAGGCTTTCTGAAGCTCATTTTGAATTAAAAATGGAGTTCTGGTTTCGTTGTATTTAAAAAGACAGGATTCTCGTTTTTGGTTAGCGTCCTTTATAGTGTTCTGTTTAAACAAATTTCGGTTAGAGAAAAGCGGACACCCGTAAAACTTGTCCTTTGTGTCGTTTAAACGCTTTCTAGCATTGTTGTTTGATCATGCAGCCTTGTTTGTTTTGCTCGATAGTGCTTTCTTCATTGCTTCCGTGCTTGCACAACTTTATGGGTTGTACTCGCATCCGAAGTCTCGTATCGCTTTTACTGCTTAACTGCCTCTCAGTACCACAGCTGCTCTTGCTTATTCCTCGTTACCCCTCCCTCTCGGAGAAGTCGAAGGGTTACTTGCTTTCACGCATTCGAAAGATTCGGTCGTTTCGTCAAGACTTTCACTCTTAGCTGTCCTCTCCTGTTTTCAACCGCGACACCTAAAAACCGTCTCTTCGGTGAAAATGTTCCATTTGAAAAATCGAAAAATGGACCCAAAATAATAACATACGGAGTTCTGGGAACGTAATATCTGAGAAACACATTGCCGTCCGCCCTTTCCTCACCATTATGTCGAGACAACCGCCCGACGAAACAGCCGATGGAAAAGTAGGTTAACTCTTCTAGAAATGGGCCTTCGTGTCGTCCCATAGGAGGAACGGGAACTCACCACATAAGTCGTTGCACTTTCATGTGTTCAGTAACATCCAGGTGTTCCATCACTCTTTACAGCCTTATAATAACTCTCAACATCAGCAGACAGGTGAATGTTCCTTGCTTTCATTCCACGGGACGCAGTGTGGCCATTTTCGAGTCATAACAAGGAAATGCCAACCATAAATGGCGGTCTGTATAGAACCTATGAATTTACCGTCCTATTTGGTCAACAACTAACCGAATTCATTGCGCACGTTATCCTTGTTTAATGCAGGATTGCATCGTCTAAACTTCCCGTTTAATTACACAACGGTGATAAGTTTTACTTTTTAATAAGCATATTGAAGCGCTTACGGTTATTGCTCATATTAACTACGGCATTCTGATACTCAAAAATAGCGCAGTAGTTATTACGCCTCTGATGGATTCTCTCGTCGACAGAGTTGCCTCATTAGCCATTGTCCGCTGATACGAAGTTCGAGGTGGACGAGCCGTTTGAAGTAATCAATTATCTCGTCACTCCTAAATGAACTGATTATTTCACGGGCAAAAATGTGAGCTGAAGCAATATGTTGCAGCTATATAGCGATATTTGCGTAAACAATGGAGTGCACTCGTTCGCGGAACAAATGACAAATGCTGGTCACACAGTTTATCTGTACAATTTTCAGTATCATCCGCATACGTTTGGTGCAATCGGATGGGCGTTCCCTTTTATCGGTATGTGGTTAGGCCTCTTGAGTGCATCGGTTCTTTACTTTAGACACTAAACCATTGCAGTAATTTTTTTTTTTGAAACTTTGGATGTTGAACAATTTTTCACACAGACTTCATAAAATTTTCATTAGAGTAAAGAAAAATTACTTGCCAGCAGTCAAAGTGTTCAGCATATAAAAGAGACCAATCGTGAGGAATCTGCTATGCATTGGTACACAGCTGAGGAAAACGTAACTTTATTTTTTGAGGGGGAGGACTGATAATAGTACCTGTCATCAGTAACGCATGTCGATGTTTTGTACAAACCAGTGATAAAGCCTTATGGTGAGGCGACGAGTGAAACTTATGTGATCTCGAAGAACAGCAGGACGGCCATGTTAAGAAGGAAGAGGTGTGCAATCCATCATTGCAGCGCAATTGCTCCAGAAACAAAAGTTTTATCCCATGTTTCATTCATCAAACATGATTCCATGATACAACGGGTCGTTCCTTGTTTTTGTCTCGTACAACTACCTCTCTTAAATATATTGCAGATATTATCGCAACGGATTTTTGCATTTTTCAATGCAAAAAATATAGATAGATGATCTCACCGTTGTCCAAACCGGCTGAGTTTTTTATCAGTCCCACTTCATCGATTAGTGAAATTTGCTGATTACAGGGCGAACTAACTGGTCATTTGAAGCCATAATTTGCTGGAGAAATAAGCTCTTCTNCTGGTCATTTGAAGCCATAATTTGCTAGAGAAATAAGCTCTTCCGGTGTTGTGTTGCAATACTAAAAGTTGGACATGAAGGAGTACTATAAAAGCCTCACAATCCTCAGTCTGCAAGAAACATTTGCTCCCTTAGTGGAGATACTGCTATTACTAGGCTTTTGCGTTCTAATCTGTTTGTGCCCTTCCTTTTCTCTAGGAATAGAAACTTGAGCGTATTTAGAGAAGATGTGGATTTTCGTCTATCTGTGATGAAAAACACTCTTTTNNNTGGATTTTCGTCTATCTGTGATGAAAAACACTCTTTTTTGTTGTTCTTCTGCTTAGCACACAATGCGGTGCACTACCGTCCGTTTGAGCGCCGTCCGCAAACAAACCTCGATTTTTTCATTATAATTGCAAAATATCCCATCCTGAAATCTCCAACACTATTAACGTCCTATTACTTAGGTTTATGTCGGTTATTGTCGTTATGCACACGATTGTCTGCCTGTCCATCTGTTTGAGAGCAACCTGTCATTTGCGGCTCTTATGTCAATTTGCATATTTTAATGGTGTTGATGCTCCTTCATGCTAACTAGGTCATGCTGAACATTCGTAGTCGTGCAAGATAATCCGATGTGAGTTGTTCTTGAATGCTTGCATGCTTCTTTGTATAAGCACTGCAGTCTACTCTCTCTCAGCAGTAACAATTTCAAAGCCCGAAGCCTATTCAGCGCATATATTTTAAGAAGCAACGCACGGCACCGATATGCCATACCTCTTTGGTAAATGCATCTTTACGGGACCGAAGTTTAACGCAAACGATTTTAAAATGCTGGATCAATACACGAAACTATTCACAAATTTCATCAAAACTGGGTAATTTTCTCAGCTTTTGCACTTTCCATTGACTCATTTTTTTCAATATTATATCGTATGAACAAATTTTGTTCGGTTATTCTCATCCTTAAACGGGGAGGCTAAAAGCCAAGCTTGTGTGAGTGCTTCCCTAGGCCGTTTTACATATCACGCACTCTTACAAGTTAGCATCACAAGCGTATATTATGGCAAGTTAGGTATCAGCCTGCCCGACCGTTTTAATTTTGATGTGTTCCAGCTGGAATTACAGAACTTTGCGAGTTCATTGTGTATCACAGGTGGCGCTCTATCCCATACTTCACATTATTCCCATAATTTTAAGACAACTCAGAGGTATTTGAAGGAGCATTCAGTTTATGCCAACCAGGTTTTTATATTGCGTTGTTTGAGTTGCACAGAAACGAATGCTTTATAGAGAGAATGTGTTGTACCGCGCTCCGATCGATTAAAATATAAAGCCGTTGTGGAGCCATAAATTTTCATGCTTTCTTACTTTTGGTAGCCTATACAACCGATCGGTGGGATGAGTCATAATTATGCGAGCGTCTTTGTTGAGCTTCTTGGATTGTCTTGTTTAGTACAACCGCTGCAACGAAACAATATTCTTTCAAGCCACTCACAATGTTCAACTTCCGACTTTTCAATACTTCAATATAGGGTCATCGATTCATAAGAATGCGGAAAATAAGGTTGATGAGTGCAGCAGTCGAGTTTTCAGAAATTAGTTTTTGCATTGTCTCAGCTCGTTTAAACGCACTTTCAATGAGATGCATATATAGTGTTATGTGCGCAACTGCATAGAAACACGTCAAATAACGGAAATCTGATACCTCCATCGATGCTGGCGCACTCTGAAATCTTAAATTGATGTCAGAGATCGATTGGGTAGCAATTATCATCATTCGGATCACTCTTTGTGCGGATCATTAATTAGGCATCGATCGACGTCAACGATGACGTCGTGATTCGCGTTTTCATTATGAGAGGGTCATCGATTCAGGAGAGCGGCAATTGAGATGGAAGAAGAGTGAAGCAGTAAATTTTTCAGAAAGCTCTCTGTTTTGGGTTGTCTCAGCTGTCTGTTTTAAACGATTTCAACGATGTGCATATTTAGGGTGGTGTGAGCGACTATATAGTAACGNACGATTTCAACGATGTGCATATTTAGAGTGTGAGCGACTGTATAGTAACGTATCAAATGGCCGAAATTTGATATCCCCGCACACTCATTGAGGACGCATCTAACCTTTTTTCATTCCCAAAATAATTGATGACTGGCTTTCTCCTTCCATTCTTTTCCCGATCCCGGCACAGAGACTTTGTTGCGATCATTTTACGATAAATTTCTGTGCACTTCTAATAATGAGTCGGCAAAGAAATGGCCTGTTGAAGTGTTGTGCACTAGATATCTCCTCCAGCCAGCAGTCAAGTAAATTTGCATTCAGTTATGGCGTTGCACCTCGAAGCTGTTATTCGCTGCTCATTCTGCACATGTGCAGACATTCAGTGTATAGACCTTCGGCCATACCACCTGTGCACATTCGCCCACAATGGTGGGATACGAAATACACCGTTGTTTTCAGTTAGAGTCCGGATTTTCTTCGTACAATCCCTTATTTGAGGAATCCCAACGAGGATGGTCAATCAGAATGGCAGCCATTGACCACAGACGATACATGGAGGTATTACAACATTCACCTGACCAGTTCGATGCAAAGTGATTTCCAAGAACGTCGACCTGCGTTTTGGCATGCTGTTAAAGAGGTTATCTCTAAAAGCGAGTCAACTACGGGTAGCCAAGATGTTAATTCATCCACTCCGAGGCAGGCATGACAACAAGCATACTCGAGTGAGGCAGGCAATGAAGCGTATAATTCAAATACAATGTTATGCCTTATGAATCGCTTATTACAATTCCGATCACGCAATCTGTGGATGGCGAGTTGTTCTCTTTAATGTGTTGCGATGGACAGAACTCGATATACTGCGAAGCCAATGAAACTTTCAATGATGACTTTTGTCAAGACAATCGAAAAGCAGGCAAAAGTGGTGTTCCTACAAAAAATTACTTCTTCTGTGATCTGGACGTGANCAATCGAAAAGCAGGCAAAAGTGGTGGTGAATATTACGGCTAGGAAGAACGAGCTTTTGTGAGGAAAAAGCTGAAGTTGAGCATCTAGACAATACTTTGTGAGTCGCGGCACTCGTCCGTTCACATACAGTTGAACAGTGATATGAATGTGTGAATGACAACACTGCAGTCAATGTCTCACGATGATTGTTTGCGTAGAATCTTTTCGCCTATAATAGTCGGCTGCTTCAATGTCAGATGCAGAGGGAATTGAGACGACATCCGATTTTGCAGCATCTTTATCTGACCAACCGATTCAGCAGCTGCAATGAATAATGAAGTGGACAGGCAAATGCCTGTATTTTCCATCTGGTGGGACTAGTCGTGTAAATTTCCTACAAAAAATTGCTCCTTCTGTGATCTGGACGTGAAAGATATAAGCAGGTGACCATAAAGTGGACGAAGTTTTATGACATCTCTAAAAGCTTTCGAAGGTTGACGAATCAACGTGAAACGGAAACAGGAGGTCGGCATACGATAAACACTGTGCCACGACTATTCACAACTTATTCCCTCGTCCAGCATGTGCGACATTGCAGGGCGTTTTCTGCGACTGCGAATTGAAAGGGTTGTTGCAGTGTGTGATATTTCTCCGAATCTAAATTTGGAAAGGCTGTAGCAACAAGGTGAAGCATTGCAGAAGAGCTGATACAGTATTTGCTTTGCAGCTGCGTTCATCAAAGCAACCAGCGTCACGAATCACCAACTTATAAGGGGTAATGCATTCATGTTATGTCCACTCCAACTATTCGTGCAATTCTCCAAAAGATTCCGACCGATTGCAAAGTGCGATGGGACGGTGTTAGATGCGTATGGTTTTTTGGCCATATAAGTGTCAATAAATACCAATAATTCCATTCAAAGATGAGCTTTCAACCCAAAAACCCAGCAAAGTTCACATTCGCAACTGAATTACGTTGATGGCTTCAGTGATTTATAATTTTTGTAGCAAACAACAGACAAATGTGAACATGGCGCACATAGTCAAAAGTCGCCAAAGTGCACTTTGCAGACGCTAATCGAGAAGCGCAGTGGCTAATAGAAGCCGTTTCTGATGTTAATGCGTACAAGCTGGATGCTTGATTCAATTCCGCTGAAGCACTGCAAATTCCGTTTCACCGTTCGATCGCTTCGTGCAACTACATTCGGCGTGCGTATCTAATATCGATGACTGCATAGCATTGCTTTCGAAGGCATATTTCCTGTGCAGCTGATTTCCATCTTTAACCTTTTTGGTCCCGACTCCCGTGACAAAGTGGCGAATGAAGTGGACAGCAGTGATATTGAAAAAGATTAATTACAATTCATGTGACCCGCGGTGGAGAAGAAAAAGCGGAGCGTTGTGGGAACGACGGCTTTCAATGGTGTCAGTGGAACCAGTGTGAGTATGATTGAAAGTGTCCTTTGTTAGCGTTCCGCATCCTTATTTAATTCAGAAGGAGGGAGTGTAATAAGCAGGTGATACTTCAATGCAAGCAACTGCTCTCATGTGTTTTTCAGAAAACTCGCTGCTTATTCGGTTGCGGAATCGGCTATACCGCTATATGACGCTTTCATGGGGTAGACGTAGGCAGTGTCATAGCGCAACCTAAGTTCAGATAGGGGTCTGTCACAAGGTGAAGTTGTAAACGGCAATATCATGTTCGGGATCGTTGGGGCAGAAGTGAAACGGTGGGGCCATGTCAATCGTTTATGAATTGGTCGGAGGCTGCGGCATCGCAAACATGCGGGACGCAGGAACGGAACTTACTGCGTTGAGGTTGTGCTGTGACGAGGAACTCTTTTTGGCAGAAGTGAAAGTCAGTTTTTAGGTTTTCTTGGAAAATAATATACTGTCAATGTCTGGATCTTGTCACTAAGCGGACATTGCAAACATGAAGCTGGCCAGTTGCAGGATGCATGAAAGGTTGTCCTGCTCTCCACTCTGGCATATTACATTCCGTCAAGATGGGCTACATATCATCATTCAAAGTCATATTCGCAGGCCATCATGTCTATAACGGCTGATATCACACCAACAGAGCTGCGAGACCCTGCTATGGAAGTACTCATCTGGCTAATAAGAAGCCATGGACGAGTGAATAGAAAAATGTGGAGTTGGACGAAGGGCGGGCTGACAAGACACACGCTGTTGTATTGCACTTCATACTACGTTTTCAAGTTTTCAAAAACGTCGTTTGAAATGTTTCAGACATAAAACATCCTTTAGGGCGTTTTCTCGTGAAACCGATGGCTTGAATAAATTTACAGCATAAACAGCGTCTCTGACGAGTCGTGATGCAAAAACTGCGAATCTGTCGTCGCACCTATGCGTCAATAAGTCATCCAGAAGATGATATGTCGGGACGACTTTGATGTAGCAAGCTGCTGTCTTGTCTGCAAATCAGTAAATTTCGTCACAGAGTGTTTCTGATGGAAAATTCGAAACCACGGCTCGCATGCCGATGCAAACGAGCATGCATGCTTGGCGCGTCGAAGTTGACCTAGCGAAAGATAGACTGAGCTCAATCATGAGTGAGCTGCATTTTATAGTCGCGTGGGGGAGACAGCGACGAATTTTTAATTTTTCAGCGAACGCCACATAAAAATGTGGAAGAAAGCAACGCATGAAGTGCTGCCACATGGGCGGTT
>JAARMF010000131.1:81159-93304 GCA_022844705.1 Toxascaris leonina | reverse complement strand
TTCCTACGTGTATGTTATTCATGATCTTTGGTCTTTGCTTTCATCAACCTATATGGGTTTTTAAACGCACGGTTATGCGCAATGTTTACACGTAAGCATATATTATGGTCCCTGTGTATTGTCATTCTATTGAACCTGTGATGCGATGCTTTCCTTATTGTAAATAAAGACGTTTACAATTGCTATTATTGTTACTATTATTGTTTATTATTATTGTTATTTACTATTATTGTTACTATTAATATTACTATCACTATTATTATTATTACTATTAATATGACTATTGGTATTATTATTACTGTTATTATTAATAATATTATTATCATTATTATAATTATTATAATTATTATTATTATTATTATTATTATTATTATTATTATTATTATTACTATTATTATTATTGTTATCATTGTTGTTATTATTATTGTTATTATTATTACTGTTATTATTATTATCATTATCATTATTACACATGCATTATCTTAAGCAGTACTGACTGCTAAATCGGCAGCTCCAAGTGGTTGTTCTTTAGCTCATCTCACGAAGATGACTCTGCAATAATAAGTTCTTCTGCACTCTCTCCACAACCTCTCCGAGGATTTGTTTCAACAATGACCTTCACATGGTCACTATCACAGAACAAGGGTTAGCAACCAGATGGCTTAACCTCGAGCACCTAACTCCTAGATTTAAACGGCGAATCGTTCTTTTGATAGCTGAATGCAACGTCAGTATTCCTATTCGCAGCGGCTAACTGCCACAGTTTGAATTCATAAAAAGCGCCTTGAGGTGAAAAATATACTTTTCCAGTCTCATTTGGTATAATGAAAATAAGGTTGTGGGAAATTTTTTAAGAATCTTCTTTCTACACGAGGTAACAATAAAGGGCACAGCACTAAACCATACAGGAAAACGTCAACACACTATCTTGTAGAGTGCACCAGATATCAACTATGAGAAAAACAACCCTCACTTTCTACGACATGCAATTTCGATATCGGTTGGCGGAACGATATGCCTAAATTAGTCGATCATGACGTCACCCCTTTTTTCTTCCCCGTCTTTTCTGTGATTCACCAAGAACACCCGCAAACATCTCATTTACTTCCGTACAAACAATCGGCAATCTCTTTGTTGCAACATCAATCACATTGGCACTTCGCCAGTTCGAATTTGGTTCGCAAACGATTTTGCTACGGTGATGAATGCGATGAATCTCATCGATGCGCTGGTGTGCGAAGATTGCTCGAGCAGAGGGGTGGCATGAGATGCTCGGACGCGAATGTGGGTGGGAAGGGGTCGGTGAGTGTTGGTGTAGCAAGGAGATCTAAGTTTTGAGGTGGGGTGAGGTTTGATCATGCGGCAGCGTCAAGGATATCCATTCTCAGTATTCGTCTGCCGTTGAAGGCTCCTCAGTTGCGATTATGGATATCGAGTGGCTGCTACCGCATGTGACCTCTTTTCGTGTCAACTGCTTGCGTAGATGGAGTAGGTAGCTAAATGAATGCTCCGTACGAGGGTCTGACCTTGTAGTGATGCAGATTAGAGAGGGAGGGGATTTCTTTGTTAGCAGTACACAATGCGTTGCGTGGTTTCATCTTTACTATTCTTTCACAGTAACGATTTCGTGGTCTTTGCAGATGTTTTGAATACTCTGATATGCCTTCGTTGTCAATGAAGTGCTGATTTTTATGCAATGCGCCCACATTCTATGGGTAGTTCGCGGAAAAGTTCTTCGAGCTGGAGTCGCATACAGTCAAGAACAAGTTCCTGCTCCGATTCTCGTGAGGGGACGGATAGCGAGTTGAACTCCCGATGCGAGAATCTTTTGAAAAGCGATGTGCTGCAGAGGTTTCTGAGAGAAGAGCAGCCTCGTTTGCGAGCTGATGTCGACGAGATGCCACCTTTTGAATGCTTCATCAACGATGTTCAGTCGGCAGAGGCTAAACGAAAGTTTTTGCATGATGTAAATGTAAGTTTGCCTCCTGCATCGTGGCTGGTGGATGGCATTTCGGAATGTGATAGTGCCCAAGTTGCCTCTTTTTGTGTGGCTCAACTTTTACCATCTATAATCCCACTCATAAAATCTGGTACACACCATTTTTCAGGCTTTTCTCTTTTCGATATACCCGTGATTTTGAGGCCATTGAAGCTAAGAGTTTGCGATTTGATGGGATTTTAAAAGGTTCGTTGCAAAGAACAAAACAAAAGGTTCTTGCAGTATTTCATCCGTTGAACCTTTCGAAGCTTATCGTCAGTAAATTTGAATAATTGCCTCCAATTAGGTCCTGTTTTTTCTTTACTGCGAAAGTTGGTCACTTAAAAATTTGGGTGAGAATAGCATGCTTAGAAGGGGAAGTAGAGAAGGATGGAGGTTGCCATGAGGATCTCCACTGCTTTATTTTAAATCTCGGAACGCTATTGTAAAAAGACGACACCATTAAAATGGACTACTTTCATTGCCTGAAGTACACCTGTGATGTGTTGATGACGTAATTTAAAGTTCTGGACAGGTGGGAGTTCTTGCAGGTGCCGTTTTGCAGAGACGACATATGGTAGATGGGAAATAAATGTGATTTCGGTGTTCGGTGTCTTATGACCAACCGAACGCTCTAAAATTTGTGGTTTTTTCGAAAATTTCATTGAGAGGCCGACGTATCAGTTCCTCACCGACAGTGCACAGATTCAGTTGATTGCTATTCCCCTTTTCTCCTGTTCTATTCATCCTCTTGGGATATTAGTGTAGCTTATAATGTGCTCTGTTGAGGAGTGCTGACAGTGGATTTTTCTGGGAAATGCTTCAAAATGGAGTTATGTGAAGAGCGAGCAGTTACTTATGCTAGTAGCGGTATGGGACGGCACATCGTATTAACAGATACTGTGCGACTAAACGTTAATATCAAATTACAGGTTGGTGATGAGCTGTGTGTTCGAGTTAGACGCGTTGAATTGGCAGCTATTTATGTGCAGCCGTTATGTGTGCTTCATCCGTTCAGAAGATCGCTCAGTTGGATCGACGACTTTCAGGTGATTGCTGTCATATATCGTGATTGTTTGCCGTGTTTTAGGCTTGTGTGGGGAACAGCGCTGTTCTAGTTAGCATTGAGATGTCTCCTCGTTGACCACAGCCAATCTCCTAACGAAACTCATAGAGGCATCAAAAATTTCTAAGCCCTAAATATCGCTGCAGTGGCTATTAACACCTGTGTTGGGAGTTTCCGATAGGCTGCTGCAACTTTCAGATTGATTATCACCACAGTTTTCAGCCATCGCTTTTCACAATATGTGTATTTACCAACAAGAATGAACATATCTTCTGTCTCCTTCTTATTCATTGATTCTAATCGGTGACATCCAATCATTTACGTGCGTTCTGAATTTAAAGAATTCAAAGCGTAGTTGAAAGGGGAGAGAAAGTTAGAGTGCCATTATGGTTCAGTTGAGATCCATGTGATACTAGAGATTGAGATTGAAAGATCGGAAAATTTTGGCATATAAATAATTTATTCCGGTTGACTTCAGCTGTAAAGTCCCATATAGCAGGAATTTTCGTCTAGTCGTGCCTGCCTCAGTACGATGAATTGTCCCTCTCGTTACACCGAAAAGCTAAGAAAGCGCACATGCATTGATCGAACAGAAAGTGGTCATATTTATATGACCATGTTGTGCTTTCGTTTCTGTTTTAGCATCTGAAATGATGACAACTGATAGCTAAATCGTTTCTGTTTATTTTTGTTCTTCATGTTGGGATTTTTTCAAGCGCATCCATGAGATAGATAACAAACTTGTGCTTTTACACATTGCATTTATAGGTTCACTTCTATACCCCATGTTTCTGTTGTGCGAGAAGGGTGAATAGTGAACCCACTCTGAACACTTTTCAACCTTCTTTACCTTGACTACCCATTTCTGGTAAATTAAATAGAAAGCCTCTACTAGAGAATGTACCTCGTTTTTGCTCAGAGACATATGCACACATTGGTGAAAATGGGAAGTAAGTGGGNTGAAAATAGGAAGTAAGTGGGAGTCAGTGATATAAACCCTTTTTTTCATCATTAATTGATGACACAGAACCCTTTTTATTCTGCAGAAAAACTTTTGTAGTTACTGGAAACATTTGCTAGTGTGTCGTTTGTGTCTTTCTGTTTGCATATCGGGTAATTTCATTTTATAAATCATCAAAGATGCGGCAAACGAAGTGGGTGTGTCTTGCTTACATTTGTAGCACGATCTCTTAACCCGTGTGGGCTATTGCTGCTTCAGAGTGTAGAACGATTAGAGTTAGCTGAGTAATGCTTACGGGACATCGTTCGAATCCTTTGATTATTGGTGCAGGTACTTCGTCCCATGGCCAAAGATGCAAAAGGTACAGATTGTGTCAGCAGTCTTCTTGCATCTTTCCACATGTTAGAATGTTTATTCTGTTGCTGATATGTGTGAATGTTGCTGAATATTTGCTGAGGAATGCATTTTGCAACAGGTTCTGGTGAATCGAAATCTGCAAAGTGCTCGCGACATCAGGCCAAACGACTTATTAAAAGGTTAGTTTGAATTTCCATGAGAACTGTAATTATTTGTTGCAGTCGTGGTCGCCGAATCCGACGAGACGCACCTTCTGAATCTCATCGTGGACGATAGCGCGGTGAGCACTTCTGAATCTTTCACCTTAGTTACTCCCCACTTGATCTAAATTGACGTAAAAAATAGTTATTGAATACTTATTACAATTTGTGCAAGTAAAATTAATTACTGAATGTTAGTCTTCTAAAAAAATTCTTACTATCAAGCATCTGCACTTCATTGTCGTACTGTCATGTTGGAATCAAGCCCGATTCTTCTATAATTTTGGTGCCTCTGAATACGTCCGTAGCTGGCGTTCCAAAGTGCGAGAGGGACTGAAAGATCCGTGCAGTCATAACACGCAAAGTAGATACAACTCTGAAAAGAAATTCGTGCGTTAACCTTCTCAGAAAATCGTATGTTTCCCTTCAGGAAAAGAATGTTGTTGAATCGTGCTCGCCTGCTTAGGGAAACACGATGGCTTAGGAAGCACACGGCGTTTAAAGCCTTATTGCTTGTTCTGAATCTTGTTATTATATATGTTTCGGCAGTGTCAATAGTGCGTGGGGAAAGAAAGGAGACGGTGGCTGCAATAAATTTAATTCGTCTTCACAAACCCCAACTCAGTAAACCAATTTTTGACATTAATGGATGTATTTTTGGTCAGATGAACCAAAAATTTTATGCTTCAATGACAGGTTAATTTCCAGCACGATTCATTTCTTAAGGCAAATCTGGTTTTGATGAAGCGGGCACTGACTTTATTACTGCATAGCTTGCATTCCCAATAATAGGATCTGGCCTGCAAGAAAGCGTAGATGAGCTTGTCTCCTGCTGTCCGCACTTTTTGCTGACAAAAAGATTGGGGCGTTATAGGACAGAGAAATTTTCGTTTCTTGTCAGCTTTTGTAGTTTTTTCTCTTTTTTCTTCGCACAGCTTTTCTGTCTAGTTGAAACTTCAATTTGAAATCTGTGCGCTGTTTGCAGCTACCCATCTTCCGATTCCTCTCTTCTCTCCCTTCTTTCGCTTGTCAAATTAAGAGTAGCTACAGGTCATCTGTTAGAACACATAAAAGTGTTTGCACTATAAATTTTTGAATAACTTCTTTTTCAACATTTTTTTTGTTCCTATTCCGAAAAGATTTAATTTGTAACTTATTGCCATGAGTTGTTTGTCACTTTTTTAAACGAAAGAAACATTGTGGATTTGATGCTGACCTGTTTCAATATGCGTTCATTTTTGCGTCATTCATCAATGCCATTCGGCGATACATATAGAGCAGATCGTAAATAGATCTCGTNCTGACCTGTTTCAATATACGTTCATTTTTGCGTCATTCATCAATGCCATTCGGCGATACATATAGAGCAGATCGTAACATCAATGCCATATAGAGCATGCCTTTCGAGTTGAGTTGCACACTTTAATTTATTGCGTCACCACCAAACCAAGTTATGACACAATGCCCTTCTCTATCGTAATGGTGAAATTCGTTATCACAAATGCTTCTTTATGCGTTCATCAGAGTTCGATTTTTATGCTCATAGGATTTATAAAATTATATAATTATTGAGCGGTTTGACTTGGTGTATTGAAAGTTTTAACGAGTTGTTGTTGTATTAATGTTTTTTATGTTGAGGAGCTCTTATCGGAAGCTGATCTCCCTGCATACTTCAGGTTAGTTTCAGCTATAGTTTGATTTCCTCCGTGTTCTTGAAATTGGCAAATATTTGTTCTGTCTATATCCCATGACAAAAGTGGACATTTAGGTATGGCGAAAAAGTTTGCTTTTATCTTTCTAAACTTCCCTTCGAAGGTGACAAATTTTGGAGATGGGAAGACAAAAAATTTTGCATCTCAATAAATATTTTTTGTTTGTTATATATTATATCCATGTGTTTTATTAAGCTATTTAGACTTGAGGAAAGGACCTTTGCGTAATGTTAATCAAATAGCTTCGTCGTACACCACATTCAGAGTTTTGTGTTTGCGATGGTTGTACGATGTGATTTTAGAAGGGAAATTGCTTCTTTCCCATCCCTTCTCAGCTAAATCCTCTTTTAAGGTCAATAGTATTTGGTCGATGTGCAGATATTTCTGGTAAAAAATTCTCCTTGTGCGCATGGAAAATCATTCGGCCACCTATGCAGTTGATTATTCTCATGTTTCATCCTGCATGAAGAAACTGCTTAAAGGCATTTCTTTATTGACCACTCTGAAGTGGACCTCCGTTCAATCTTCTCCCACTTGGGCTTTTTCGGGACCTTATCTACAATTTTCATCCCAATACTATCTTTTCTGCGCTTTTCGTAAGTTTCCAAAATTGTGGAAAATTGTCCTTTGAAATTAAGTTTTATTGTCAAAAAAGTTTTGTATAGGAGTGATCAATGATCACTGAAACTGCCGATTGATAAATATTATATAAAGGAGAGATCTGCACCCCAAATGAGGAAAATTGCTCTTATTCTCTCTAAGTCCACTTCAAACAATCCACTCTAATTTATGGGATAATAGTTCCGGTGCATTCGATTGCAAATGTACAGTGAAACGCAGACTTGATTGACAGATCATTTTAACTGTTTTGCGTAGGTATTGTACAGATATCTCGTGTTCCTTTTAAGGATCTAGGCTGATCGCTTTCGAAGGTGGGGAGGGGAAGGAGCGTTTGATTTGTGCATCGATTTTGAGGAATTATCCTCACATTGGGTGCTTACATTTGATTGTCAAAATCGCAAAAGTTCAAGCTGCTTGCATCTTTCCAAGTTTAATTGATCAGCTATTGCACACGTATACGTTTGCTGTATCGCTTCGCAAATTGGGTCGATCGGTAGCCATCCTGTTCGTAGAATTGTGCATTAGATCATGCAGTTGTGCATTACAGGAGTAGCAAAGCACTCAAGAGGCAATGCACTTTCGAAGAATGCTTATCTCACTATGACCAACTCAATAACCCCAACTTGGCACAATTATACGGCATCGAAGTTGATTCTACCGTATCATTTCTACCCGAATTACAAGGTATTTCGTGAAGATCGCATCCAAAACTGTTTTCACCGTTGTTTCCAAATTGTGCACGCAGCTAGGTCAGCAATTAAGAAAGATTTTCTCTTATTCATCGCACAGACTTCTTCAAAGTGGATCCTCTCAGCTACAATTCCGGTTAACTGATGATTTAGAAAACTGAGGCGATTCTCACTTTCGCAGTCACAAATATTGAAGAAAGATGGCCGATTTTTGTAGCATGTGATGTAACGCTGCTTTCTGCATTTTTCGGGTGTAAAGGATACATACGGTTGCTTTATGAATTGATTACTGAATACTACATGATTGCTGCGAAGTTAATCACGATTGAAGTGCTGTTTCGTTAGCCATCTGCTATTTTGATTGAGCATTCCGAAGATTTTGAAGAGTGTCTTATCAGCTGAAACCTTCTCTGATATACGAAATGATTGCTACTTCAAATCGGCTGTAAATGCTCATTTTACGTTCAGCTAGCATGATTTTGACTCGACAGATAGAATTCTTCGGTTAAAATTTATAACCGTCGAATTTCGAACTCCTAAGTTTTCTTGAAGCTTCTGCAAAATAATATTGGTGATGCGCATGTTACCTTGACCTCTTCCGAACTTGGTCGTGACCCCAGTTGTTGATAGGGTGAGGGTAGAGGGTTGTCAGCCGAAAGTCTTATGGCGTTTGATTTTCACTTTGAGACTGCTCCACTTCCACAGAAAATTCCTCTTTTTCTCTTTCTCTGTTCTCCCACCTTTTATTTGTTGAGTCAATTGTGACTCAAGCCTAAAGCCTAGTTACGATTTATGGCTTTTCCGTTTCTTCGCATTCCGTTGGGAACGGCACATTTGTGCAAATATGCACCCTAACAAATTGATGTCACCACATATTTCACTGGGAAGTAACACTTCATTGTTGTGGGACTCCGAATTTGCGATTCCCATGTGGAGACTCGACATTTGAGGTAGTAACTGGCAGGTGCCATTGTTTAAGGTGTTGATTTTTCGTCAAAGACACGCGCTCCATATTTGCGACGTAAACAGGATGAAGAATCGTCGATGCAAAGCACATTGAAAGGTGTCGAAAGAATCCGAGAGGGGGAATCCCAACTCGCTATTCAACATTTCAACAAGGCACTCAACATCTTTGAACGTAATATCGAAGCCCTCGTTGGTAGGGCCGCTGCGTGAGTTTTTTTATTTTGATTTCATTCATTGAATGCCCAATTTCGATCTTACCACTTACATATTATTACAGTATTGCTTTGCTCTACAAACTAAGCTTTTGGGGATCATTGTATATAGTAAAATCGTAACGCGACCAATGTTGAAGTCTTCAATGGTTGCAGAGCGCCTCATTAGGTGCACTATGGTCGAGGCGGATGGAGAAGACCCACAGCGAAAAAAGGGGAAGGCCGAGTTGCAGTGTTTTATGAAATGAAGGGAAAAGACGAGAGGCTTCGATTGCGCAGAATCTATTGAGAGGAGAGGTGGGTGGGGTGTGGGAGAATGATGAAAACCGGAAGAACGAAATACCATAAGTGAAAAAAAACGAAATCACACCCCTCATAAAGAGTTCCCATTCTTACCCCAGTTGTTTTTATCCTCCAAACTCTGCCGCTTGTAAGACATCGCTTCATTGCCTTACCTTAAACGCTTATGCTCATAAAGTCTTTGAAGTATCTAATCCTTTCGGAAGATGCTTAGAAGATGTGCAGAAAGAAGAATTAAAGCAGCCTTGTGAACATTATGAAAATTATGATAATAATGCAGCTAAACAGGATCTGAATGAGGTTGCGCAGCATGTCATTGATAGATACATCGCCGCAGTCGTAGAGCGACTGTGAAGCTCTTCAAATCTATTTCTTTATTGCTCTACAAGCACTGCCTGCGACTAGCAACTAGATGATTATCTAGTTCATTGCACGAATCTGCATATCAGATACAATCTGCAAGTGAAGCTGCATTAGCTCAAGTAAATCTCCATTACACCTTTTAAAAAGTCATTCTTTAACATGATTAGTCCGACAAGCTGCGTCTCGATTTCCCGCTGAGAACATTCTTTTTGTCAGAACATACCCTCGACCAGACTGCATCCGCGCAGCACTTGTGTTTTGTGGTAGTCCACTATGTGTCGTTTTCGTCGCAGGGAAGATGTGCGTGTATCCGCCTGGATTGGTGCATCAAGCATACGCAGAACGTGCGTTGTTTTGTTAAAAATACTTTAGCACTCGTAAGGCTAATAACCTTTTTTGGTTGAAAGAAGGAGAGGAGTCTGCATCATCCTAACAGCTTCGAGAGAACAGTCTAGCAGTGGAACTAGCCCCGCAAAAAGCGTTCTTCGCTACAGTGATTAACGTGTTAGTGCTAAACACGTCTTGTGTAGGTTGTGCGGTATTGTTGTTGAGTGATTTATTTACTCATTGTTCAGAATTTGTTCATTTGCTTAATTGCAGATCTGCAAATTTGGGCGACTATAATGCGGCCGAAAATGATCTCGACAAGGCGCTGACAATGAATCACGATCATGTAAATGCACAAGCCTATATGGTCGAAACGTTGCTTCAAGCGGCGAAAAAGTATACCTTCACGTTATTGGCCTATGATTCTTGCAAGAAGAGACAGTAGATATCCCCTCGAGTTGGTGTTGGAGAAATAAAGAGGATACGACGCCCTATGACATCAGGGTAACTAGACGAGAAGGGACGCGAGACTGAATGGAGCGCACAATTTGATTTAGACGAAGACAGAGATGTCAAAGCTCACCAGATCGGAAGTGGGGTGTTCTCGTTCGTTGATCGTTGGCAGTTCCTTCTGAAACAGTGTTGCTATTTATTTATTCCGTTTGATATCACGTTCAAAATTTGATCAACTTTGTGTTTTCAGTGATTTGTTTGAAAGTAACATTCAGTCTGTGTAAGAGGATTTGAATCTGAATATCCAGCTGCCCCCATTTTGTCATATAACTAGATGAAGAAAGCCTTTAATTCGAAATTTGAATTGAGGATGGAGGAAACGAATAAGCTGGACGAAGCGAAGGCGAAATATGAGAAAATTCTCAGGATTAAAGACGACTCCAGAGCGCGTGAGCGTTTGAGACGTCTCGAACGGAGTCCTTCGGTCGAGGAAGTTCCTGTAAGTATTTTTTTGCAAGCCTTAGTAATTTGAATAAGTTCTAGGTAACGTCTGAAATGTTCGAACTGATTATCTTTGCTGCTGTCCACTCGGGTGACTACAATCTCATGTAACATAAGATAAAGTCTTGAATTCAATTTTTCTTCGTTATGGGCTTCGACTTGTGACGATAGGCAAAAAGAAGGGCGCAAAAAGAGCATGAGCTCGTTAGGCTGATGGCGTATGGTTGGACGTTTTAGCTGGCTGAATGAAATTACTGATAATGACTGTGAAAGTATTATAGGTGACGAAGAGACGGAAGCGATTGAGCAGTGCAGAAAAAGAAGAAATAAGAAAAATTGAGCTCGAGAGGAAAGAGAAGGAACGCCGAGAGAGGAGAAAGACTGCGGAGAAGCTTGCTGAAATAGAGCGGTTTATTGCACAACTTAAAGAGCAGAAGACATAGAGAGTTAGCTCATTTTCTGTTGGTGGCGATATGTCCGCTTTCATTCTTTCTCTCCTTCGCTCTTACTGTGTGCACTTCCACACGTTTCTAAAAGATTTTCCTTCTGATCTGTTCTTACCTATCTATTTCCATAGGAAGTTAGCTTGAGGGAGGGGAGGTTTTCGGGAACTCTTCATTAATAACATCCTAAAAAGGTAATCCATTGCTTTAAAAATTAAAGTAAGGGAAGTTTGTTGCAGATGTTTTCTTCTTATTTATTCGACTTTTAGAGGCCGCTGCCCATAAGTTATAGCTTTATTTTCTGGGATGGTGCAAGTCTGCATGGTCAAAAGGTAAAGTTGGGCTTCTAAGAGAGGTGCCAGCCATATGACAAGGGGGAAGGGGATGGTTTGAAAATGATACTCAGTGTCCAAATCTTAAACAAGCTGCTGGATGATAGCGCAAGCAAAAGTTTGGAACTAAGCTTAAGCCTTAAATCCGTAGTCACTTGCCGAAGACGCATATTTCACAGCTTCGGGTAAACACTCGCTTGAGCGGTTCAGGTAGGTGTGTCTCGGGATGAGAAGTAATACTTGGCTTTGATTGCTTTAATATGTTGTAGAAGTAAGCAGCGTTCTCGCGACATTACTCCTTTATTTTATTGTTCCACATTATTTCCACCCCTACAGTGAAACCGCCTTCCAATACCGTTGTTTTGTTCGTCAATTAAACGACATTGTCGATGAGTTGTAAGTACTTTTTTGCGTAGTAAAATTGTTGTGTATCGTATTTTGCATTGTAGTTGCAGCAATTTTTGTAAAATATCGGCTTAATGTTGAAAATTTGGAAATTGACCTATATGGCTCAAATGTCTGCGCATAAGGGCACGGACAGTTGAGCCGTTTTTGTAGACATATGTGAGAATTTGCTAAAATTCTACACAGTTGATGTATGAAACACTTTTTCGTAAGATAGCGGTGGGCGACGGGGGAGAGGGGGGGGGGGGGGGGGGGGGGG
>JAARMF010000131.1:0-56642 GCA_022844705.1 Toxascaris leonina | reverse complement strand
TCATCCTCTGCAAACTATATGGAGCCTCTTCGACTGACGTCGATGACGTTAGCTTCGAAAATTCCAACTCATTTCTCTTGTTTTACATAAGTTTTTCGGGTCACTTCGCTCACCTTATCTTTCGAGCATTTATTTGCTGTATTTTCTTGCTATAAAAATACGCCTGCATTTAGCGTGTTTTTTCTTAGCAAATAGGCGAATGTCCTTGCTAGAAGCAATCAGGAATGCGAGTCTGTCGTTTGTTTCAGTTTTTTGTGGATTCTTTTCGATGTGAAAGTAATTTATGGGGAGCAGAAAACCTAATTGGTCTAAAAAAGAGTATCGTCAGGAAAATTTTGCAGAGAAGTTTTTGTTGATTCTCTGTGCGATCATGGACTGTTCATTAGATGCGGCTCGCGCTTTGACGCTCAACTATGCCTTTGTTTATCACTGTGACCTTTTTTTAATTCGCGACTTAATGAGCTCTTGAGTTTTCAGATCGCTTATTTAGTGAAGGAGATTTGCGAATTTCGGCGACTTTTTCTGCTCGAGAAATACAATCGCGCGTAAATGTGAATTTTGAAGAAGTACTCAAAAAAAGATTCACTAAAATTGAAGAGAGATGGAGATTGGTTACTAAATTCAGTAAGAGTATGGCACGGTATTGGTTGACACCGTACGACACCACATAACGGCTATCCTTTCTCACCTTATCGTCATAGGAGAACCCATTTTCCACAGCAAACCTCTTTGATTAATCGAGCACACTGTTTGTCGTTCTCTGAAGCGCCACAACGTAACTTTATTTTCTTAACGTTTGGTTTCTGAGCTGCTGCAATCCGCAGTTTTTAATCCCTCCCCCTTCTTTTTACCCCTCCAAGCCCACTACTTTCCTTCTTATGACGAGCATCCAAGCTACCTACTCTCGTTCGTATCACGAACTCCAGGCTGTGGATCCGCTGGCTTTGTACTATTGCAGTTAAGTATATTTCATCATATGCATGAAATAAACGCATAGTTGAATAGCTTGTACAGTACAAGTGGAATAGAACTCACGGAGGGTTATGTGCTGCAAGAGCAAACCAAATCCTTCCCCTCAATTTCTTCGAAACGTTATGTTGCTATCCCAGCGAATTCCACTCCATCTTGTAAGTTTCATTTCGAGATATGCAATGTTCCTGGGGATTTCAAGAGTGTCTCGTTGCATCGTTTTGCGGGATTTTTTTTTTTCGGAAGTGGCTCAAGATTACTCGCCTTGCGCTCGAATGTGCCGCATCTGAGGTAGAATCTGCTTTCCTTTTCAGTCCAAACGACCACATACTATCCAGAATGAGTCACATCCAGGTGGGTATGAAATAGGCGCTATTCAGGTGCGATACATCCAAGCACAATTCCTATTGAACTCTCCACTTTTGGTGCACTGGGATTATCTACACGACTTGGTGACACGATGAAACACTCGTCTGCACGCGTTGTCGATGAGAGCAATGCAGCATTCAATGAATCGAGTGCGCATACGGTGAATGGTGAATCTTAGGGCACTTATCATCGTTGTTGCATTGCTTTGACATTAAGTGATACCTCAACATGCTGCTGCTTCTTTCGTGGTTTCTATGAAAGTCGTTACCAAGTCGTTACCCATTCTTGCAGCATATTTATCTCTCGAAACCGAACTTTGCAGTGTTTCTTTCATGCACCATCGATCAATCAAAGTCTATATTTTATTTTCGAGCGTTTCTTTTTTCGTTCGGTGTGCATTTGCTATCGTAATGTTTATCGCGCTTCATACACTGAACAATAAATGAAGTTTCATAAGATGCAGCAGCCATCATTTCAGTGATTGTTAGCTACTTTGCTGTCTCTGTCGTTTAAGCGGATGAGGTTCTATTCAAGAATAATGTCGCGATTCGCAGCGATGAGAAGATGAGTCGACGACGATTGCGTAATCCATGTTGGAAAGCCGAGTACTATTTGAAGGAGGCACAGGTTGGTGATTTGTCCTCTTATGGTGGTGCAATAAACATGTTTGATGAGAGCATGCCTTTCGAAATTTACTTTTGACAATGCTCATTAGGTTTTATTGTTTTGATCTTGAACTTTGCACTCTCGAGTTGCAAAAGATTGATGACGTTGATCTAGGCGTCAGTGGGAAAGGCTAAGCTAGCAACAGGCGAGTTTGTTGATCGAACCAGTCAGGACCAATTCGTCAGCGAATATAGTTGAAATGGTTTTGATGCGATCTTATTAATTCTTATTTGCAAAGTGCATTATAGCAATATCTCTTCTACGCTTATGTATGGATCCCTCTTTTCCGATGTTTTCGACTAGGAAATGGCCAAGGGCTGAATTTTAGGATTCGATGGCTGTAAATTTCCATCATCTTTTGTATTGATTCGTTAGCTTCGGAAAGGATATGCAGAAGTTAAAAGTTGCCAAAAAGTGGTATACCCTTCGCAACAATCGGGCTTCCATTTTACAGCACTAATTTCATAGAGAAGTGATCTTTGAGATTTTTATAGAAAATACAAAAACATTGCCGCACTATTTGAAATACAAAAACATTATTGCACACCGTGACTGCTGTTAGTTGGTAACCCATACAATTAGTTGGTGAGGAAAGCAGAACAAAGAATTGCTTGTTGTACCAGTCCATGTGGCATGGCTGTTTGCTTGTTTTGTTTTGCCATTTTTGTGCTTTTATACGCAAGTGCGGAAGGATTCTAACACAATGACAAACCGCTGTCACTCTGAACAGCATTAAAAGATATATGGCGACCACATGTTCCGATAGTTGCCTATGTAAGCATCTTTTCCATATCGCGTTCTCATCAGAGATAACCATTCTGGCGACAATGCACATTTCGAACTGATCAGCGGATGATGAATTCGTAAACAAATGATGAACATTTAGAAATTGATTGTTCGGAAGACTCTGAGACTGTCGAAAATCAATGAATCACTGGTCGTTAAAATTGGCTTGCATGAATGAACTCACGCAATTCAGCTGATTCAGTTTTGTCTCATTCTTTGATTCGATTACTTTTTCACAAAAAATAAACTAGATTCATGCATGTAGTAATGGACAGTGAGTTCGATAAGTTGCCATCAAGTTGAAAAATCGAAAATGCGTTTTTAGTTGCATACGAAAACTTCTCGGCACATCTTTGTGGATGTTTTCTAATACGTTTTTTGCCTTCCCATTTTTTTCCGAATATATGTTCGTTTTCGCAGCTTGCCGGCGCAGTAGGCGTGGGGGCTTATAAACAATGAAATACGATATGTGCCATCAGTAAAACTGCCACCATTAGAATTCGGATGGAGTTGCTTTCTGCAAGAGTAGGCATCTCATGAAAAGGGTGCTGTTTTAAAGGCGATCGATACCGTTTGGAGTGGGAAGTAATGCTTTCTGTCCTTCTTATCTGTCGGTGTACATAAAGAGCTTGTTGTGAAGTTCGGCCGTACAAAAGCTGCTAGGATGCGCTCTAAGTACAATTTAGCAATTTTCAGGATGTAATATCACGAAGTTATCACGAATTGCAGTCGCTTGGGCTAATTGATAACTCTGAGAGCCGTGCAGCCTCGAATAAGTAAGCTTTGCTTATTTTCTGCTTGCCTCTATACCCTCAGCTTGATTGCTTTACTAAATGCGCCTTCAAACAAAAGCAGCCTGTGCTACTTCAGCTTTCGTAAACTTATTTTGGCCATCATTGCAAATTTTGTGATCTTAGATTCCTGATGTACTAAATGTTCAGTTGCATCTGATGAGTGTGAAATTCATTAGTGCTCTCTTTGTTCGACGCTCCCACATTGCCATTGTCTAGCAATCGATAATATAGGTGGCAAAGTATAGGAAGTTTGCAATGTGATTCAAACTCATCGGGTCAAAGAAAAAAAGGTTTGACTGCGCTCNGAAGTTTGCAATGTGATTCAAACTCAGCGGGTCAAAGAAAAAACGGTTTGATTGCGCTCGAAAGATTGGAGTGTATGAGAAAATAATGTGTGGTTGAGCAATTGAGAGAGTCTCTAAATTCGAGAATACGTGAGAAAACGGCAGCATCTAAACTTATTCGGGACTCGTTTTCCGCGTGGTGCGTGGAACGTTCACGTTTTGTATTTTTCTGCGTGTTCCTCTATAAACGGCGCATTATTTTTGCCTTCTTTCGATGCGTTGGAGCATGTATCGATCTTTTTTCACTTTAATATGCTCAGTTATGAATTGTTTTCTGCAAATCCTGCTTTTGTAAAAGGTGCTAAAGATATTCGCTTGTTCTATTTGGTTGTTTCTTACTCCCATGCTACTGAATCTGAATTTTCAGCTTTGAAGGTGCACCTTTCCAATTTACAAATGCTTCTCAGACAAGTATCCGACGCCGGAAATCGGCGGTTGAACTCAGTTCACGTCGTTTACCTGACAGTTCGGTTGGTGACAAAACGAAAAGCATGTCCAACAGCGGTACGGCAGTATCTCTATTCGCCATAAACGCATTTGGTTAGTTTATGTGCTATTTGAGTTGTGACCTCTCTAGAGAGGCTACCATTTGTTACTGCTGTTGAGCTGAGCATGAACTGAATGACAGTTGATATATCGCGTCTGGTAATATTCGCGGCGTTCATGCTTTTAATAGTCTATGTTCCGGTCATGTCTTTGCACGTGCATGTGTCTATCTCCCTCTCGAATACCTTGAACCTATGATTTTTCAAAGTCAAAATAATGAAATTTGTTAGTTGTTGTTTGACCAGTCAAGTTCGAATGAAACTGGAGCTTTTTGATGGTACCAAAGAATTTTTAGGCTTTTAACCTCGATTGCATCACGAAAAACGATCTTTTGTAGAAACTAGCTGCGAATGTCCAGCTAAAAGATGCACACGAAAGCTCATGTTGTGCCAGCTATTCCTGACAGTTCCTTTATTTGTTCGCCACTGTGACAATATTTCATGCATACCCCCCCCCCCCGGGAGTCGTCTTGTTTTCAGTTCTCCAGTGATGTTTTCCATATGTGAATCTTTCAGAGTTGTTCGATGTGTTAAACGTTTTAGAAGGGAATTCCGTCCGGCTGCCTATATTGGTGTAAATGCATTGTAATGATCAGATAGGCTGCATGACGTTTACTCTATTAGGTCGAAGATTTTGGCTTGCATGCATTGTTGTATTTTCTCACTTCAAAAGTGTTTCCAGAAGAAAATCCTTATCCGCGTCGAAAACGTTTCACCCATCGTCAGAAGCGCAACGTCGTCAGTCACAGTTCACGCGAGCGACTCTCCAAATCCGCTCGCATATTGAATCGCTTTTACACCTCTTCAACGAGCACCAGTGACGACAACGAAGCACTAAGCGACCGTAGGCGACTTTTCTACAAGGTTTGGATGCACAGTCGGTTTACTTGGCCCTTATACCGAACGTCTTGATAGACTTTGTAATTTTTGCAGGAATAATCGTTCGGTAGTAAGTGCCTTCAGTAAAATGGAAAAGGCCTTACAATATTCTTGTAATGTTTCCTGTCGTAGGAACTAAGAAAAGGAGTTGCCATAAGTATCTGACATTCATAATGCCGTGTTAAAATACTCTCAAATCTTAGGGAGGCTATTCCGTGGAATTTCAGAAAACACATGACTGTCGCCGACAAAATGATTCGGACGAATCGAGTTCCTCGATGAGTGCTGCATCAGAAAATAGTTATCCATCACATCTTCACGAATCTCCTAAAATCAGCAATACCAGCGTTTCTCAACGAGCTTTCACGTCGAAAGGTATGTCATCTTTAGCGAGCGACCTCTGAGTGGTGACAGTAGGCAATAATTCTGACGAGGAAGAGCTAGTTACATTTCTGTAAAGGAAGTTTCGATGACACAACGAAGTAGGTGTGGGTATCCTTTTTGAAGGAACCTTCCAGGTGGAATGGATGAATCATTCTCCCTTCGGAGCCATTGCAGAGGACTGAGTAGATAATAGAATCTTTCAGATGGGAACGGGGGAAGGAATGGACCCCATATGCTGTTCTGGGTTTCAATTTACCAAACCGATCAACTTTGTAAATATCAAACAACAGTGAACATAAGTCTACTGATGTTGTTTCCATGAAATTGAATGGATTCTCATACGTACTGGATTAGCGGAACATTTGTGGATTTCATGACGCTTTAAAGCTTGATTAACTCAGACGGGAGATAAGGTCATGCATATTATCGACACAGCCTTATGGCCGACGAGTTGCATCGGCACAAGTAGCTATATGTTAAGTGGACACAGACCCGACGTAGTGATGATGCGTTTTTGGGGAATTTTGCAAAAACCATGTGAAATCACGTGCCTGCACCTTTTCTTCATTGTTTACCTTGCTTGCTGTGGAATTACCCAAATCGCTACCAGATGAAAACATCCAGCAATTCCAATCTCCGTCTTCTTGTCTGCTTTGCATCTTCACCCAAATATTGGCGTATTGTTCAATTTGTCGGTTCCCTAATGATTGACAAGTCCTCGCAGATGGAGTTTTAAACAAGAGACGATGCGAAACCTATAGGATATTTGGAGAAATAGCTGAGTGGGAATGCATATTTTTTCATATAACTGTCCCTTCTCGATAGCAATCACTTTGAACTCATATTCCGGAGAACGTTTCTTTTAATGCACCAACATCGTGGCACAAATCATCGTGCTAAAAAACGTTCCTGTCGAACTTCTAGGAACCGGGGAATGCGATATTGTCTTTGATATATGGAAGATCTCCTTGATCATACTCTGCAATGAAAGTGTTTTCGTAGTAAAATGAACCAAGTTTGTCCATTATTATACTATTCATTAGTAAGGTTCAATGCCTCATGCTGTAATGTTTGGTTAAACAGCTAGGGATTCATTCAAGGGCCAGCAGCACGAAGGGCACATCGTCGAGCAGCGGCGAGGATCAATTCTGATTCTGGGAGACTGCAACGCAATCAGTCAGTATCGCATACCAGGTGTGATTTTCGAGCGTGAATTAGAGGAAATAGAGGAGAAGAGCAGTAACTCGATGCTCTGAAAGAACTCAATTCTCCGTTAATATTTCGCGAATGTCATTACTTAAGAAGAGAATTTTTATCGTCCCCACATTAGAATATTCAGTAAGTCTTAGAAGGGTTCTTCCTCGTGTAGGCTTCACAGGAAAAATATTTTTTATTCTGACTCTGATTTCCAGAAGATCTTCATAAATGCAAAGTGCATTGTATTATAATTTCTGTGCAGAATATAAATTTCAGTGATTTTATCTAGAATTCCAAAATTTTCCGTCATCTTTCCGCATCAAGCGGGCAGTCCTCAAATTTTCGGAAGGACAGCAAATGCAGCAGAGATGTCTTAATGTGTTAATCGCTTTTATATTATGTAAGACAGAAAAGTACAGAACACTTTCTTTATGCTGCAGTCCACTAGTTGGTCCAGTCTTAATCGATTTTTGAATCCAGTTATGTGAAGTGAATGTTTGGGATCGTATAATCGCGTTAATTAATCATCATTCATAATTCGACTGCGATTTCTATAGTTGACTTGCTTAATAAGTTCGAACTCGAAGCGAACAATTAGATTCAATATCTTGATCCCGTTCGGAATTGGAGTCTTATTTGAACAGAACGAGGAAACCATGGTTTAGGTTTGCTTCGAAGAGCCGCCCTGGCATATGCGCTATTTACTTATTATGTTTGTCAAACAATCGCCGAGCGGAAAGCAAACAAATATCGCTGATTTTCCATTCTAGGTGTTGCTAAGTTCTTCACATATTCCTTTCTGCACATCTGTCCGCAATTCGAATTCGTTATTCGCTGCTTTTGGAGGTTTCCTTGTCGAGATTTTTCACAATCATTGACACACAAATTTGAGAGGTTCATTATTACTGTTTGAGATTCCACAACTCAACTGATGTCAGTGTGAGGAGAGCTTTCTCGGTGAGAGATCTCAACGGCGAGGTGTTCGACTTTTCCAAGCAGCATTCCGTTACCAGGTTTTTTCTGTCTGAATACATACGCATTTGCATTTGTTGCTACAACCTCCCTATCGGTGTGTGCACTTGCGAATCGGTCAAGCATTACCATATTCAGCTTGCGTTCAGCCGTTCGTCTTTAGCTTAGATGATTAAGCAGGTTATCGTTTATGTTCATCAAGGAAGGTTTCGTTTGACCCACTGTGTTGGTGTTTCAGGCTATGAAACCACTCGGTGAGTGTACAAGGTTAATAATTCACCTCTTTAGTCGGAATTCACCTCGCTGCAGTCTTATTTTGTTGTCATACCACCCACTAAGCATAATTGTTTCGCTTGTCCTATCAGTCGGCCTCAGAAGTGCACAAATCTTGATTGTTCCGGTCGCGCACAAAGATCTTTCATGGAAATCATTTATTTTGCAGCGCCATCTTCGTGGATCAAAGTGGCATTAAATGCGCGTAATTTTTTGGACCATTTAAATGTTTATAACTGCCTTCGAAGCAGATCGTTAATTTGAAAATGTGAATCGGCGACCATCCAATTTTCTTAGTAATTTATAACTGTTAGTGTATTACTATACCATCAGATTTCATAAGTGTAGCTTCAGTGGTTCTTGAGAGGGTACTGACGATGGATAGGCATAGATGGTGACGTACGAACAAACAAGGCGTAACGACAACTTTAAACTTGTCGCTTAAGAAAGGCTTGAGTATTCAGGCGAGATTTTTGTTATGAGCAGTTGTACTTGACACATTCCTACAAGTGGTTAAGTAGTCACTATGATTTTAGACTATTCTGAAGCGGAGATTTTGACAACTTTTCAGGTGGACGTCGCAGATTTTGGCTGAAATAGATTCTCTCGGTTGCAGCAACGTCAACCTCAATCATTCAGCAATGATCGAATCAGTGCAAACGGAAATCGAGCACAACGACAACGATTCTTCTCTTATCAATCCGAATTCGCATAGAGTATGTTACGTTTCGTTTTGGTGAACGCCAAAGTGGAATGTGGATGGTGTATATTGGGTAGACGATGTCAACTTCTGATGACTATAAGCGCTCATAATGTAACTCACTGTGAGATAAAATACCTTTCGGCAACAATCGTATGAGGAACGAAAGTACAGGCGACGCGACTAACACTTCCAGCCTGGTCCGCATATTTCATGGAAGNCGTATGAGGAACGAAAGTACCGGCGATGCGACTAACACTTCCAGCCTGGTCATTATATTTCATGGAAAGTACAGTTTTTCTCGTTGAAGCGCTGAAGCACTGAGATTTTAATGGTAATTGAGTGGTTGGCGAGGTTGCATGCATTACCTTATTGTCAAGTTGAGTGTTTGCAGCGGCAGCTTTCACTTACCACCTTGATTAGCATTGAAATTTGAGCCACACTGGAGAAGGCTGAATAATGGTTTTCACACTGATCACTTGGGCGCACAACAAGATGAGCTGTTGCAGGGATGATTTGCGTATGGATTACCCCTTCCTTCTATCAGTGCACCTCTCTCGATTGTATTCAAACACCCTGGTAAGGTTAGCACAGCACTAGAATGGCAAGCAGAAAAAGCAGCTGTGCATGAGGGAAACTTAATAAATGGAACTTTGAAGACTCAGATCTGAACATAAGCCTGCTCAGCCAGAACAATCTTCTACGTAGTGAACAAATAAAGTTTAGTTCTTCGGGTAGAAGGTCGGGCGATGAAAGAGATATATCCTAATATTTGCAATTGCTGGTATCGATCACCATATTATTTGCTGAGAGGGAAATAATTGCTCAACGTTAGTGACCATAACCATTGGATTCAATGAGCGCCTTGTTACGGAAATTGTATCATCGTCTCTCTTTGCTTTCAGTTGATTGCAATGATATTATTGCTAAGAAGAAAGATTACTTTGCAGTATGAATCTCAGTTGTTTTTCTGTGAAAGTGAATCGATTGCGGAAATCTCAATTAATATTCAATGGTCTAATGCACTAAAAATTTCGATATCACCGCACGTCTTTATGTCAACTGCTAGCTTTACTTTGATGACTTGCAATCTCCAAAATTCCACCCATCACATAACTCTTGTGTCCCCCCACCAAAGAGCAAATCAACCTGTGAAAGGCATAAATATACGTCGAAATTACTTAAGTGACACTTCCGTCGCTTGTCTTTGTCAGCACAATACGCATGAAAATGTGATAGGTTTGTGAATAGACACCCGACCATGGATCTTTTGTTGATTTCCAATTATTCCATATAATTGTAAAAATACTTTTGCAGCTTTTAGCCGATATTTCTTAAACAGAGGTTTGGATCAGTTTGTTGGTACCTGCTTCTTCACTTGGATGCATAAGCCACATGATAAAACGCCTATCAAACAAATGCCGCTTTTCATCTCATTTCGATGTGATGTGTGAGGCACGGAGATTAAGTATTAAAACTTTGACGCTAGACCGGCAAAAATTCGAAGTTTAGACCGAAAGGGGGGAAATAGTGGTACTACAAGGCTAGTTTTCAGGAAGCATTGGCAGTTTCGTCGATGTTGACAACGACTTGCTCAGAACAACATGGTACAGATACCACTGAGGGAGCAACAGGTACCGCATCCAGCGGTCAGTTCCACTCCGATACCAAGCGACGTTCGATTGGTGTTCAGAGTGGTGTGTCGCAGTCGATGTTTTCGGAACGAACTGGATCTAGTTCAAGTCTCGACGAGTCAGAGCAGGAGGTCGTTGAGGTGAGCAAGTGCTGTGCAACATGTATATTTTCGTTTTGCATATATAGATTGAAGAGATTGATCGATCCACTGCTTTGCATGTTATTCAGAGATTCAATTTTCTCTTAGAGTAAACTGCTTGTTGCACCCCAAGATATGCCCGAACACCACTTTTATGCGAAAGTTCATTTCTATCTTGCTGAGAATTTAAGCCATTGTAAGTTCGGAAAACTACTATTTTGGAGAAACTATTCATGCAAATTTATTGTGTTGCGGCGGTGGGAGGGAGGAGGGGGGAGGGGAGTGGAGGAACATTACCACCGTTCTCTCGAATTCGAAGCTGAATTTCTCATCAATCGGATATTTCTGTTGATCCTCCCATAGGACGGTNTTCTGTTGATCATCCCATAGGACGGTCAAAAACAATATGTCTTTTCCAGTATGGTATACGTCATCAAATTATGGCGGTCAAAAATTGTTACTCAAGCCCTTCCCCAGTATGGTATACACTTTCGCCAACATTTCAGGTCGCACTGAACAGTCAAGTAGTTTGCAGGAACGATTTAAGTTTTTGACTTCCGTGGCCTGCAAGCGTTTTGCATGATCAGCGGGAGAGTGATGATATTTTGTGCTCCTTCCCGAGGCTGCGCGTTAGTAGCCATTCATGTAGGCATTTCACTTCCTTTGGTGTTGTGTTCAATCTTTAATTGCTTTTCTAAGAGTTAGCTGTCCCATTTTCAGACATTGAAGCATAGATCAAGTAGTAGCAAAGGAGTCGAGTGTACATCGCACTTCGAAATCGTCGCTGAGCCCTCAAGTCGAAATGTGCAAAAGACGGCGGCAGTCGTGTCCAGAATGCCTATCAAAGTTCCTCAGAACTCCTCACATAAGTTGACCTCATTGCTCTCGAGACATGGTCATTTCCTATCTAGTCAAGGATTCAAACAAGAAAGAGCCCCAACGACTTGTTCATTTAGCGAGAAAAGGACCCCGAATCATTTTTTCCTAAACACCAATTCGAGAGGGGAAGGGCATACTGAAAAGCCAACAAGAGTCGAGAAGGCATCGCCAGTGTTGCAACCGGTAATGCGTTTGTCTACATCAGCCGACGAAAATTACATCAGCGATGAAGTGCTGCACTGTTCACGCCGACACCGAACAACCGACTCCAACAAACCGAAGGCACCGGTGAATTTTAAAAAGTTGAACTCTTGTTAGATAGCTCTCAAATGCTTTTTTGGCTGGACGACTTCTGCGATCATTCGATCTAATTTCCTGTTTCTGTTTGTGTAACTGGGGAAAATTTTAGAATCATTTCACGTTCCTTTTTTCTGATATTTTCTAACGGAAATAATTCTAATATTTTTCCCCAAATACGGAAACAGAAACCGGAAAATAGATTGGATAATCTTAGAAGTCATCTAATCAGAAAAGATACGTTCTTTTAAGCTTTAAGCTTATTCATTTAATGTAGCAGTCGTCTAGCTGGATGTCATTATATGATGCACTTTAGTGATAAAATACTTCATTTAAACCTAATATAACTTGCTCCATAACTTAGTCGTCTCAAATGTTACTGCTTCTAGGTTTGTAAATCTTCCTCTTAATTGCAATATGCATTGATATTCAGAAATTGTCAGAAAAAGACAAATAAGTGGAACATCAGATAAAATCATTTTTGCCATTGCCATCAATTCCTGTCTTATTTTCTGTTTGTTGGCTCGGTAATACATGCAGCAACAACCTCGCTCGTTTCGATATGAGAGTCTTACTCTTCTCTTATTGAAATTTCGGCACAAGTCTTTATTTCGGTCGGAAGTAGTGAGAAGTTTCATAGAACTTTGTGGATAAACATTTCAGATAGGAATAGAATGAAACGGATAGAAATTTTTGTTCAGTCTACTTCAGTAACAGTTTAGTGGTAGTGAAGTTGCTGTTCTGTCAGATGCACAATAAGACATCGACGAGTTCCACACAATGGCAATCGTTGGACAGCTGTTTATTGGCGGGCAATGAAAGGTCGCGCGAAAACGAGTCGACATGTGCGCTCACAAAGTGGAAGAGAAAGGTCTCTCGTCTTTACTGCATCATTTTATGAGTACTCAAGTTGTGTTCTCTATCTTTGAAGGAAGCGCATCAGTATATTTCGCCACATGGACGAATCATCGACTCCCACGTAATGTGGCTGTGCAGAATTGTTCTGTGAAATGCCGCAGTTCGACGTTTATCCTCTAGTTTCAACTGCCCTAGAAATGAGTGCTCAAGAGAAGACACATCGCTTTAAGGAGCCCATCCTTATGTTCCTCCATATCTTCGTTATCTCTTAACAAGGGCGCAATCATTATTCCAGTGTTGAACCACTCGGACTCGTTTCACCAATCTTTTTCTGCTATGAACTTCTACGCATCAGCAGTGTTTGGGCGTAGGGACGAATCGTCGACTCCATCAATCAACCAGTTAACCGGAAATGAGACTTGAAGCCGGTTCAACCGGTCGGATTTCACAACAAGCTATATTAACCTACATCACTCCATATTATTTTGAAACCTCTTTATCGATAATGGCTTCGGTAGGAACCACAATCAAATGTGTGTGTCAAATGTTCTCAATACTTACAAGCTGAGTCATCTTACATAGCTTTTTGATTCTCGATTTCACAAGTCTGTCAGCGAACCGCACTGCACATTCACCGCATAAATTCGGCTGTGTATTTTTCATTGCAAAACAAAAAGTTGCTTTGAATAATGTTTTTGATCGCATGCATAGATCGGATCATTTTTCTTGGTGGTAATCTTTTTATGGAAATATTTCCTATCGCAAAATTATCTTTAAACTTTACAACTTTCTCATTGATAGATTGCAATATGAGTGAACATTGCAAGCGATATAGCTGAAATAAATTATAACTCTAAATGCGAAAGAATGCAAAATAAAAATTCTCATTTCGTCGATAGAACACTCCACTTTATTGCGTTTACATTGAATATATAAACGAATTGTTATCGCTTATGGAAAGTGTTTGTATAGTGCTATAAGGGTTTTCGTTAGTGAAAGTCGTCTATGTTTGCTTGAGTTATCGCTGTCGATATCTTTGCTCGAGGTGCACTTAGGACGGCTGCTAGAGAATGTGTACGTGTGTGGCATTCGGCTTGTGCGCAAAGCTAATACCCATTCCTAGCGCATTTTGTGCATTATTTACCGCCAATTGTCATCTATCACATTGTTTTGTGCAGCTTTATGATACTCATTTTGCCCACTTCATAGTAAAAAATGGGTTATATGGCTTTTCATGCTCAGTTATTGCATTCAGTGTAGGTTCGCTTCGTTTGTGCTGTTGGTTATTTCTTGTTTTAGCGTGCTAGTCTTCTTGTTGTTTGTGGTGAAGCTGTCTTGAATCCTTCAAAAGAATCCTAATCTCTGTGAAATTGCATCGTCCTTCATTTCTGAATTCATTTTGTATAGTTCTGTCGATTCAAAAAAAAAGAAAGGATATACAAGAGACTAGAAAATGTGTCTGCACATTTGTGGTCGCCCACTTAATTAGATCGAAACGTTCATTTTTGCAAGCTGAAGCTTTTAAATAATACCTAACTTTTCCCGTGTTTTAACACTGCTTGTTCTTCGAGACCTTTGAGCCTCGATCGTCGTCTCTTGTAGACTCAGTCTTCTGCCACTGCATCGCAACTTCCATAGGCGTAGTTGATACATCAGCGTGCACCAGTGATACTGCTGTCATTGTTTTGAACAATCCGTTGCAACGGAAGCCACAGAAATTAATCTGGATAAGCTTGAAATGAAACTTGAAGCAGCAAAAATTAATCTGCAAAAGCCTGAAATGATGTATAAGGTATAAACGGCAAATGCGATATAATCGCCGACATTAATAAGGCGCCGTGCTACCATCTGTACCACGCTTTCGGTCGTGCTTGCTAATTATGATGTCTCCAGGGTGCATGTAATATATTTTATCTATTTCTTCCTTTTCATCTCGTTTCCAAATGAATTTCTGGCATTCTCTCCCTCATTTTCAGCCCTTCTACTTGTTTTAACTATTTAATATAGCATCCGCCACCTTACATTCTTTCTTCCTCTTGTGCTATTCTTTAATATTGTCTTCCCGTTTACATCAGTTCTGCTTCGTTTTGCTTTAGTAGTCTTTCAAAAAATGGACAGTGCAATCAACGTATGGTCTTTGATGGTGGATAGTGATGCGCAGAATGTTAGACCGAGTTGAATCAGCATTACTGCTGTTTATGTTTGAAAAAGGCAACAATAACAAGGCAATGCGCTATGGTTTACTATTAAAGCTGAATGAGCATAATCGAGCATGAACCTGTCGATCGCTGCTGGATTGATGAACTGTTCATTGACGATTGCATGTCAATTTTTTGTTTTGCTCTCATTTGCCCACCAAATTTACTTCACTTTCTTTATTAACATTCGTCGTTTTAAACAGTTTTGCTCACTTGGAGAATTACTCTTTGATTCTAGGGATAGAGATAACTCAATATTAATACTCCATTTGTTTATATTCTCATAGAAATTCGAGTGACCACTGAGCAATATATTCGCCGATATATGAACGATAACAACAGCAAAGTTGCATGTGGGGAGAGTATTAATTGAAGGGAACACGTCGCTGTGTGGTGACGAGAGTTGTTCATAGGTGGGGTGTTGCCATGTTTGCCCACACCATTCAACGACCTTATCTGGAACACCACCCTCTCAGCCGTCATTTCGCATTCCATCTTTGTTACACGCCCAATAAGATGCGCAACGATGAAACATTTCCGATGCGACTGCTTTTCGACTTCTTTAATATAGCTTAAGAGTGTTGTATCGCATCAGATTTAGTCATTTCCTCTCGTATCGAATGCAAGATTATCTTCCTGCTCTCCCCAATATTTCAAATATGTTCTAATGTAACCATCATGCAACGTGTTTAAGTGTATCCTGCCTCAGGATCAAGGATCCTTGTTGATGATCGCTGGTCGTCCTCACATTTTCAATAATTTTGAGAGTAACCGTTCATTCTTTCGACTACTCTTATATTTCTATTTAGAGTGTGTAATAATGGACTTCGATTGGTTATTGTCAGCGTGAATCTCGCTTATTTCACTTCTCGAGAACAGTCACTATGCGCATTCCTGAGGTTGTGGGCTTTTATACGAGAAGCTCAGACTCTAAAACAGCCCGACTATAAGATACGACATTTGGGGAAACATTTTGGAGTGAGGGGGGAAGAAGAGGGTTCAATGGAGAGAAAGACTGTAACGAGCACAGCATTCATATTTTTCTTCTTTTTCCGATAAGGTTTGTAATTTGCTGAAGGTTTCGGATTGGAGAGGGGGAGGAGAGCGGACAGTAGAACCGGCAGTTGAAGGTAGGTGATCTTTGGGGTCCTTCAGGCGAAGAATTAGTGAACTTGTAGGCTGTTTTGATAACAAAATTGCATGCTTATTGTATTCTGCTTAGGTTTTCAACAGCTTACAATTACCTACCCATATTCATCTTGAAATGGGCAACTTTTTGAGATGGATGTCAAGGGCGATTTATAATGAAGGGGATAGTGTTGGCGAAGTGGCTAAACGAGTGCTTGAATTGTGCTTCTTTGGCTAGCCATAGAGACAAATGAGATAAAGAAAACCTATTTCGATTACTTTCACTTTATATATTCCCATCTTAATAGTGTAATCACAGATACCGACGCTTGCACTATTTTTGCGTTTGTAGGCTTTGAAAAGATGCGCGGTGAAATGAAAGTGGGACATTAAAATAAGGAAATTGCCAACCGGCGGAAAGTATACTGATCGGCGCTTCTATCGCGTCACCACACGTGATATTTCGCAACTTAGAACGCTGAGCGAAAAAGAACGTTTAGTATTGTGAGGTTTGGTACAGGTTTGTAGTGAAAGAACTGAGGCGTTACTTTGTGTTTCTTGCGTTTGTCGTACGAGCGTCTACGAATTCGTTCCCGTCATACGTCCCATTTTTATTGTTGCCATTGTTGCCATGAGTGAATGAGATCAGAAAAAATTACTGCCGTGTGGCCATTATGCACTCGTATCCTTAATTTTCCGAGCGTCTTCAAGGAAGTGATTGCTTGTTATAATATTACGACCACCTTTTTGTAGCAATCGGTTTATAATATCGCTAACCGGAACATATGAGATGGTTTGTGGGGAGTTAGTGTGGGATCGGTGGATATTTGAGAGCCTTTACGAGGATGATCGTGATGGCAACTTTACGAACGCAGCTGAATGCATATAATCTTCAGTGAGTGCTGCTACAATATTCCTGCAAAGGAGCCGTTGTGTACTCACTGAATTTTCATTCGATGTGGATTATTTTTGCATCTGAATTATATGTGCTTGAGCAAGAAGTGGAGCGAGTTTGAAAGACGTGCAAATGTAATCTCTTTGCTTCATGTGAAGATCAGTGTTGGCAAGTGTGTCACTCCTCGGGAATAAAAGAATATAGATTGCCTCTGACAAATTCCTTAGCTCTCCTTTAATGGATGATTGGCTGAAAGAATGCATAGGCGCGTGAGCATGTTTCGAAGAGAAGAACAACAAGTAGCAGGGACATCAGTGAGGGTGGCGCGATCTGCTCCGTCTGCATTCTAATCGTTGTATGAATACTGAGAAAGAATGCGATGTCTAATACATGCTTCCCTATGCGATCACTTCTTTTTATTGGTCCAAATTTTATCAGTCTTACAACAAATTTGCATGAATAACTTTCATAGCGCCTTTGAAATCTAAGTGATCATAACCGGCATAGTCAATTGTGAACCTCAAACTGTGCTTGCGGATCGACATCGAGTTTTTATGCCTGAATTCAGATGTTGAGAGGTATAGATGACAATGATTTTAAAGTGGTATCAACTGACGAAAACATGCAAAAGAGGTTCGTTATTTGTGTCGGTCAAATCTCAACTTGAAGCATGGTAGTGACAGTACTGACCACGACAGAATTAAACCTCGGGGGTTCGTGTGTTATGAAAAAATGTTTTTTGAGCTGCAAACGGGAGGAAATTTATATTATTTGAAGAAAAATCAGATATCAAATTGCTATGTGAGTAGAATGCACGAGAATATGCGGATGACTGGGGAGAGTTTGGAGAATTCAGAGTGAGAAATAGAGATCGTGGGAGTGTGTCGAATACTCAACATCGATACTGTGGCGTGGTTTTGTGTTGTTGGCGTAGAAGTGCTACTTGAAACAGTGAAATCCTCGTATACGTTGCTTCCGCCATGCTGTTTTGTGACCTTTCGGTAAGATGCCAGCTTCATGAGGCTTATTAGTGTTCCTAAGTGTTCATCGCGGATAAGCCATGTACTCCAGTGAAATGACAGTTAGCGAGATGCAAATGTGGGATTGTTTTAAGTGATTTTGAGGTTAAACAAAAGCATTATTGTCGAGTTGTGACTGATGTGTGCAGCAGGTACTTGAGGAGGTGCAAGTGGTTTCATTAGCTGTACTCTGAGGAGGCTTTTGCTTGATTGAGATTCGTATTTCAGGCAGAGCGACGCGAAGTAGGTGAGGGACGCTATGCACTAGAAGACACCTCGCGAAACATTCATAATAGACTCTCTGTTCGTGGTGTCGTAGCCTCTTTAATTCGAACGGCAGAAGCGACACAATTCCAGACACTTCTCGACTCTTCATCAACGATCCTTAAAAACACCGACCCCACGTCGACAGTTTCTTTAAAGGTTTGTATTGCTTATAAACATCCTATGTTCTCCGTAATTTTTCGGCTTCAGCTCACACTTCACATCAGTATTATCATAGGACCGTTTCCTTATGCAGTCGTCGTATCTTTACAGAGCAAGGTGCTTTGGCGCAGAGACATGTCGAACAACGTATCGAAGTAGATCGTTGAACTTTTTTCATGGATATACTGGAAGTCCGAGGATGAGAACCGCAGGTTGAGTGGGAGGGTAATGCAGGGATGTGTATATATTGCTGGGTGGTATTGTTCACACTATGCATCTATTAAGTTGCAAATATCCAGTAAATGGAAGTTAATTGTAAATAATCTCTCAATATATACCTCAGTAAACATCAGTGAAATGCACTTCTCATAGTGTTACGCAGTTGATACCCAGCTGAATGCATACGGCCAATGATGCTTTCAAGAAAGCATTTAGAAGACGAAGGATGACGCTGTCGTTCGTATAAAACAATCGTCACAGGAGAGGAGAAAGTTGCGTGATGTGGACAGTCGATTTCTTAAACTCCCTGAAGATTTTCACAACAGACCTATCTTAGAATATTTGCGCAAGATCGCCCATAAATTTGCAACCGATTGATCACGCCTCTCCCATATTATTCTTACCTGATAGTCATTTTTTGACAATAAAATCTGTGGCGATTGCGGTAATCATTAGAAATATTGACTGAAAACGGCTGCAGAGATGATCGTCGTGTTGTTCTTGTTAATTGTACAGTTGTGTTGCATCGTTTCCCCGATGTGTCATTCACATAGTGCCCTCATGTTGCTTTATTAACGGATTTCTGTGTCACCACTGATTTTATGCGCATAAATCTGTTTTCAATAAACGTATGCAAATGTGCCTCCATCTATTGATCACCAATCGTGCCACAAACTCGATTGTGTGCTCACTCATACCTTTCAAGAGAATGTTTCTGCGCCAAAACGTTCTCATTAAGCTATCACTAATCAATGCCACTTGACATCACTCATTAGCAACTGTAGTTGTGCTGCAATGTTTTGTGATGATTGATTTGACATCTAATATCTCTTTTTCCGCGATTTGCTTCTTCGATGGTGAATCGCGATTGGAAGAGCTAATTTCCTATGTGCGGTTAGCACAGCAATAATAATCGCTCGTCATTTAGAAGCTAATGAAAATAACGCAAATCTCGCATCCTTCCATATCGCCTATTAAATTTGAAGTTGAAATGAATTTGCATGTCTAGGAGACTGGTAATTTTGGTGGTTCACCATTGCACTAGTGAAGTGATGTTGTTGGTCGCATGTCAGCTCATCAACAGAGAGTTATAGTAGACCGTAAATCGCTAGCTGATCAGCCACTTCGTCAAGCCGTCGTAAAGGATCACGGCACCTTATGACAACCACTCGACGATTGTCTGTATCGAGGATAGCGTTTCTCTGTTGTTCTTTACGGGCGTCTGTTGAGGTTCACTTTCTGTGCGAATGTTCTTTAAATCCATGGTTGCGACTTTTGTTATGCACACAGCTGCGCGATTCGAAGACATTAATGAGGGCTCTCGCCACTGACCTGATTGTGGATGCAGTTGGAACGAAGACGGTACTGTAAAGATGGGGTGACTCATAAAATCGGTATGTCCGCTAGGTGATTGGCCATCGCTGTAAGTCTGTCTGTTTGCTGAGACATCTCATTCAAAAAGGCAGTTGCCGCTTATTCAACCTATTCATGAAGGCAGCATTTCGATTGCCATATTAAAGGAATTTGAGTTTGCTGCTCCTTCGAAAGGAGAGTGATGACAGCATTGTGTTTTCATCTTCATAACCCTTCCCAATCCTGCTGGCATTCGATCCATCTGCAGCCTACTTCTGCGCTTAGTTCATTCCGTTGCGCTTATGCTACATTCGCTTCTTGTGCATTTCGAGATTGCATCCGAATCCAGTAAATATGGAAAATAATGTATCAATCGGTTGCCTTGCCGTGCGATTGTTGAACAAAGTTTGAGTTTACCGAACCAGAGATTTTGCGAGAACTCAAGGATTTTACAGGATATTTTCGTTGTTTTCTTAGCACAGATGATGCAACCAGACCTCACATTGGCAGTCACTAATCTTTTCTGAGTTGGGAGGACCCTATCGATAAAGTGCATTAATTTCCTGGGGCAGTGTGCAATCCAAGAGTTCCAGAAAGATGTAACAAAGCTTTTAGAAGTGGTGTGTTTGGCGCAGTGAGCAAGGGTGTCATAAAATAGCGTGAATAACTCTGATTAATTTTAATTGTTTCTGTGCTCCTGGCGCATGTCAGAAATTGGAAAGTCATCGAACAAAAGCTAAATTACTTCAAGGATCGGAAAAAGAAGAAAGTGGGAGCAGAAGAATTTCTTGTAAACAAGTTGTCATATGAACATAGAAGTTATATCGTTTGGGATTCAGTTAATGAACATATGTATGTTGAAGGGGATGCTGCAGAGAGCGTGGGTTCAGACTGAAATTGATGAAAGGGTTTGTTTTTGGAGTGAGAGCAAAGGTGTTTGACAGATCTATTAGGATGGGGGATGTGATGCACGGAATCATGCAACTTCATAATACTGAAGTAGGTTAAAGCTTAAGTCATTTAGGACTGCTTACTCTTGGTAATTGCAGTGACATAAAATATTAACGTTAACATGCTGGATCGATGGATAAGTTTCTATTAAATCGATTGGAAGCGCTAAGGCATTTGATATAATAAATAAACGGTTCGACTCGGTCAAAATGTTCTTTTCCTCAAATTCCATTCGTGGAGGAACCACCCACATTATTTATTCTGTCTACAGTTCACTTAAAGTGGCACATTTCACTTTTTTCTCACCGAGAATTTGTAGCGATCGTTCATCTTTTTGTTGATTGCAGTCAGCAGCGACCCAAACAAGTTCCTGCTGTTTGTCTCGATCGAGCTCTTTCGATTGGATGGACGAACCCTCCGATCTTATTGACTTCGAATCGCTTGGTTCTCGTCCTGAACCGTTGGGCACTCCATTTCAACCAGAATCTGAATGCAGCACTGCTGCTTCAAATGACACTCTGTCAGAATATTCTACCGAGAGAAGAGATTTGTCTGACAAGAGTACAAACGTGGACGCACTCAGTAGAACTCTGGAAGAAAGTATAAGACGACTCGAACGAGCGGAGATGCAGAAGACACTCAGGAACAACGAAAGAGCACAAATGCAACTGATTCAAGACAAGAAAACGAGGTTCATTCTATCATTCAGCGAAACCTTATTTAAGGCAATTATATCGCTAGAAGTGCTTCATAGGGCACCGGATATCGATGTCAAAATCCCTTTCTTGTCAGCAAGTACTGCTCTACTCATTTGAGGGTGCTTGTTAATGAACCGAGATTTTCAGGACCCGTTAAAATACAAACTATTGAATCGACTCACTTTTGTCCGTCAACTGCACCTAGCACTACACAGATTGCCAACATTTCACCTCTCCCCACCCACTGATGGGATCGATCACTCGGCTAATAGAAAATGGAGCGATCATGCCAGTCGTGTTTTGTAGAGCGTGGAATTTCTCACGAAGTTGAGTAGTCTCAAATTATTGACAACAAAGGTCACAACTTTCGTAAAATGTGGCTGTTGTTGAGGCTCAGTTTTAGAGGTGAGGGCACAGAAGTCACAGGTAGAGCACTGGCGCGTCGTGCCAACTTATTTTGCGTTGTTACCCGCATGCTACATTGTATGTGCGTAGCTTATAACTATTCCTCGGAGCAGTTGCACGCAGTTTCCGCAGGCCATGCGTTTTGTGAAACCCACTTAAAAATAAAGAGATTAAATTTTGTAAATAAGGGGTCTGTGTAAATAACACTTGCAGTCTTTGCAGTGCTCATAGCTGAGTAGGCCAATGATCGACGAAGCCTACAAGAAAGCATGCTTTGTCTTCTTGCCTCAAATACTTTTGTACTGTTATCTAACTTACAAAATATTCTGTTTTCGTTCAGTAGCACTGTGTATCTCCACAGCTGTGTAGTGTCAAATATGTGTGAACACATAGGAAGAGTCATCAGTGGAGCTCACCCAGGCTCATATTCTAGGGCTAACGAGGATTTAGACAGGAGTATTGCGATGCTATTGGAATACGCCGACGAATTGAAATCACTATCCGATTTACACATCGGACGCAAGTTTCTGTCGGATACTCGACTCAACGCCATCCAACAACGTATCAGAAAGGTGATTAATAAAGGGCACTATAAACCTTTTGCGATGATCGCAGTGTGGCTTTACGTCACTAATAGTAACTATTGGTGTAGAACACAGACTCTAGAACGAATGATGGGGTGCTACTAATAAGAACGTATCTTGTTTCAAAGACCACTGATATGATTAGCTCTTCAGATAGGTATATGTTACAGTTAGTGCTGTATGATTTCTATGCGCTCGCTTAATTCACTCTTGCTATATGCATATTGTAGTTCATCTCTTTTGAAGAGCGTTGAATATAAAGGGCTCTACAAATATAGTCAAATCGGGAACGCATGCTTCGCTACCCGATGTTCAATCGCACATTTATATCCATTGCTCGTTTGCAGTCTCGATGCTTGCTTCCGATACTGTGGCAGTACACCACATTGAAAATGCATCATTCCTTGTGCCACCAAATGAAAATCTTGAGCATACGACCGTTTTGCTAACTGCCTCAAGAAGTGGTCCACATTTGTTCCAGTCAGCAAATCTAGTTGCATCATTTGCCGAGCGATATTGGCTGTGACTACCAATGCAGAAAGCATGCTAAACACTTTTTTTAGGAGGGAATGCACTGCTCAATTCCCGAAGAATTTATTAATTATGTCAAATTGATTTCGTGGTAGACAGCATTATCAGTTGAACAGCTTTTCTCAACCACGCAACTGACCTTGCTGTTCTCAACGTTTCGTGAAGTATGCTACGTACAGTTGATGTATCTCACTCAACATGTTGTGCTATATTTCATTGATAAAAATTGGATTCTGATGTGGTGCAATAGAAGTTCATCTGATGAGAGATGTTAATTAGCATTACAAATAGTAATCACCATCGTTTTTCTTCCACGCTAACTGCTAAGTCATTGTTTTCCGATGCGCACTGATATGTGTTCAGGATGGAGTTGAGGATCGATCACTCGAACAATGTGCTTCATCTTCAACGCTCAATCATGCCGCATTCGACCCACTCATCACGAAACCACTTTCAAACGGTGCGCTTAATATGCCTTCATATTGTTCTATCCCATTCATTTCATATCACCCTTACTTCTCACGGTTCTATCCATGGCTGCTAACCAAAGATTGATTTCAAGGCGATCGTTTTGGAGATCGTATTAAACGTTTATTGCAAAGACGCTTTGCAGAGGAGGAAGCGATCGAGTGTTGTCGCTGGTTACGAGATGCAGGTTTCCCTCAATACGCACAGCTCTACCAAGGTTAGCCATCGAGTACTGTTCCTATGCCACTGCCAAGAGCGATTCTGCACAATTTGCGCTGTGGGATCCTTTGCAAGCTTTATACAGTTTTATGCACATTCGCAGTTGTTACGTTTATTGCCATATGCTGAAAAACATGCAACAATGTATGGGTGCGAAATGATAGAAGACAATGATGAACGATGTCCCTCATAAATAAATCTCTTTCGTTTCAACTCTCGGTGAGGTTTGCAGTTTTCTGGAGCGGTCATGTTTGAGTTCCAAATTTTGCGTCGTTCCTCCCAAGGAAGGGAACGAAGATGAAAGTTCAGCTTGTAGATGATATGACGAGGAGGAGGGAGAACCCTTCTTTCTCTATTGCATTCTTCCTCCAAACCTCATCTTCCTTTTCTTCCTCAATTTATTCCTCGATTTCTAATGCTGGATGCTCAAATATTCATAAAAAGTGGAGACGAACGTCAGGAATTGTCGTTTCTCAGCAATACGATCTCCGATGAAACCCTATAAAATTTTGCAGGATGAGTAAATCTTGCGCAATTAGCCATTCACTTCTGCGCCATCACAACTCGCTAAACGTCGTCATTATTACTGCTCGCTTTATTTTGAGTCTTTCATTCGAGTTATTGCCTTTTAATCGAATAACTTCGAGTGAAGTGCCAATTTTAATCAATTCAAATCCCAATCTATGTATCTTATTCAGCTTTTTTCTTTGATGGGAAAACTGTTACGAGTATTACCTCACCGTTGCAAAACGCATCACTAGCAAACTGCCAAGCAGTTTATTCTGACGTTATGAAAACTACGCAGATTGCAGTAGGAGATTGGCTGTGTGGTATTAAAGCCAGACATACCGTATTTGTCTGAAAAGAGGTCCGATGCTTCTATCCTTGAGCATGTGACTTCTTTTTAACAAGAAACATCGATTTAAGGCGGATGTTTTTCTCAACTCTGAAACCTTCATTTCGCTGTATCCTCGATAGGTATTCAAATTTTATTTGCACACGTAATGTTTATTAGAATAAACTTACGAATTGCACTATAAAAGACTGCAACAATTTTTAAATAGACGCATGAAAGAGTTCATGGACGTAAGCTGTCTCCATAACGGTATGTGAAGACTATTGCTTTTTCCGCTTTTTCCAGCACAAACTTTTGATCGTTGCCGAAACAGTGATAACAGACTCGCTGTAAACTGGGACCTCATAAACTCCCACGGATCATCCTCTCAAATTTCATTGCATTTGTAGCGAAGGTGGAAAGTAGATACGGCATTGTAAGCCTTCATGTACCATAATGCAAGCGTTTTCTTGTTGGACGATGTTATGTTTCCTCCATACTTCACCTATTTTCGATCAGCGAGACAGAGTGTCAAAAGCGGAGAGGGCTGTGGGTATTGTCCGAAACTTTTCATTATATCGGCTTTGGAATGACCTTTTTATCAGTACATTAATGAAATTTTTGGGGAGGATCTTTCTTCGGTTAAGCCATAAAGCCGCGTGTAAATGCTGAAGTATGGGAAATATGGGAAGCGGGTCATGGCAATTGATAACGTCTCGGCCCATGCCTAGTAAATGGAAGACGGAAGCGAAAGCGAAAGCGGTGGAACAGGCAGCTAGCGTAATGGTAACAGATTGCGAGCTAGAATGGCAGGAACGCCAAAAGAAGTGCTATTTGCGTGGACAGCTATGCGTCACCTCGCATATAGCTGCACTTGATGCTTTTCCATGTTAGAGGTGTGCAATGGAAGTGATGGGAAGGTAGGTATGTGGGTTCATTTTGCTAATTCGGCTCCATTGGATCCCTGCCGTGCCAGTGAACGAGCACGACTTTAAGAGCATTATTTGTGGTTCGTTTTTGAAAATGCTTCATTCCCTCCATTTCAGTCGCTGTTCGTCCTGAAACCTTTGCTTTTAATAGTTCCTTGTGAAGAATATGAAGAGAATTAAACGATGGATGTACGTTGATGGATACATTAACACAGATTTGTTGCATTGCACGTGAAGAGATTCCGTGAGGTTGCCTGAGGTTGCACGAGACCATGCTGACGGGGCCTCTTGATTTGCAGGACAACAACTTTCCTCTTTTCTATTCAAAGTTTTTTAGGGATAAAGCAGGCATCATTGATGAGATAAGGCTAAAGAGGCAAGTAANNNTACATTAACACAGATTTGTTGCATTGCACGTGAAGAGATTCCGTGAGGTTGCCTGAGGTTGCACGAGACCATGCTGACGGGGCCTCTTGATTTGCAGGACAACAACTTTCCTCTTTTCTATTCAAAGTTTTTTAGGGATAAAGCAGGCATCATTGATGAGATAAGGCTAAAGAGGCAAGTAAAAAGATATTCAGCATCAAGAAAGAGCGATGTTTTATCGATTGTTGACGTCTATGCACTTATGAGGTCAAACGATGTATCATAATTTCTCTGATTTGGAAAGTGAAAGCTGCGGTCATCTAGTTTAGGTGCATTCTGGGTGGTCTTATCATCGATCATTTTTTCCATTGTTCTTTATTGTTTTTCTTAGCAAAATTGTGATGGTTCTACATTTTTCAGATGGATGCTTTCCAATAGATATCGATTCGGCGAGAAACGATCACGAATTTCTTGATGCAGATTCGTTGAGAGCTCTTTTTCGACGTTTGAATGCACTCAATAGATGCGCCACTACGAAAGAGGAAAGAGTGCTCTTGAGAAAACATGTGAGCTTAACCTTCATCACCTCCATTTATCCTCAACACCTTTTTAATCTCCACTTTGCTTTACGCTGTGATGTTTGAAACGTTGAACATTCGTGTTTCATCTAATGGATTATTATTTTATCATATTTGACTCATTCATTTATTGAGACTACAAAGCAACCCAAGTCCATCTCTATAGCATCTCTCAGATTCCATCTCAGCTTAGACTAAAGTTATTGTCATTTCTGATCTGCACTCACAACAATCAATTTGTTTCTCGTATTCATCTCATTTTGCAGTTCAATTCTTGCAACGAACACCTCACCGGTTCGAATGTAGACATGGATTTGTCGACAAATAATTACGAAGAAGAGGAAGATCAGGTAATTTTAATGAACAGCAGCTGCCCGGTCAACCTCGAGCATCTTGCTATAACAGCCATTTTGCATGATCTCTCTTAATATGTTGCGGTCTGGTGGAGTCGCCTTCAACGCTTCTCTCGTCAAACTCCGAACAGCTCAGATGCGATCCCATACGATATTTCGTGACTTCTTCGGATTCCTTCCATAGTTGCTCAATGATGGATTGTTGCTGTCCTATAACTGAGTAACTGCAGCAGGCCGGCGGCCGATTATAAGTATTTACGTGNNNTCAATGATGGATTGTTGCTGTCCTATAACTGAGTAACTGCAGCAGGCCGGCGGCCGATTATAAGTATTTACGTGCTTCATATGCAGACCCACCACCTTTGCCATTTGTTTGCACCTTCTCCGAACATCCTTCTTTCTGAAGCACTCACTATTTTCATTCGCATATGCCTGCTTACAGCACTTCTTTCACGCATTATTTTCGAATAGTTTTCTGAGCCTCAAATCCTTCTCTCTCAACATCCATTTCTTTTTCAGTACTTCTGCTGAGTAAACATGACTTGTTTCGGTGAGTGGGGCGAAAATTTGACTTATTGTGCCGCATTTTCCGTGAAATTTTCCGTATAAAACAGTGTCTTTACAGTAGATACTCTTTGTAGTGATGTGAACATTCTTCAGGTAGCGATATCGAGTCGATGGAAGTATCATAGGAAATCGCGAACCTGGTCGAGAATTGTTGGTAAGGATTGATCTGCGCATTTTAGTTGCCTTTGATAAAGATTGAGGTATTCAGCATCGTCCATCTATTCTTGATTGAGGTCCCAAACAGTTTTGGACTGTCCTAGTCGCTAAATGAAGCAATGAACAGCACAGATATCATTGTTTGAAATGTCTACCGTTTTCAGATGTTGCAGACGAACTCAAGTCAGAGGTAGGCGTTTGTCGAGCACACGAGGAATTTATTCCCCAAAGACGTAATGAAACGATGGCTTTCCCACTGCAGACTACACCGGCAGCACCAGGCGATCTGGTTGACCATACTGCAGTGCAGCAAATCAACACCACTCCCATGAACAGCGAGGCCAAGTGAGAGATTTCTACAGTTGGTCAGCAGAATAGAAATCTTCATTGCAGCACATGAATTTTTGCTCATGGAACAGCTTGTTATTATGCGAAGGGCGTGACCTCGGGAATATAGCTATGCGGAGCTATTCCGCTTTTAGTGAGTGCTTCCTGTAATTAGAGGAGGCGACAGTATTTTGACATTGGATGAGTTCATTTTCATGGGCGAAACGTAATTGGAGGGTGGACATCCATCGCGAGTCAGGATTTATGAGGAGAGGGAGGTGTTATATACTTACTGTAGTCGTATGATGATGTCAGAGTAGCAGGTTAGCGTTTCAATTCCGTTTTGACGGCAAAATAACCGTTGCAATTCTGAATGTTCGGCTGGTAACCTGGAAGTTCTGGATGCCCCGATGATCTTTTTTCCTCATGCCTTCATGCGGTACCTCGTAAAGTATTGTGAAAGCGCATCTGATGTCTTGTGGTCATCGTTACTGCATCATCATTTGTACTGCACATTTAATTTTGAGGAGAATGACCACGAAAAAGGAGTTGTTGCAATGATGGGATAGCTGGTAGAATGGGGAAAACGTCTGAAGTTGAGAGTCGATGCTGCGAGTTAGTCGATTTAGCAGCAGGAAAAAAAAGTTTTCAACCATACGTAGAGATGGTTCGATATTCGCCAGATTTCTTTGCGGGGCGCTTTCGTCGGCTACCATGCTGAGAATATGTCTCTGGAAGGGCAGAAATTTCATTCCTGATAATGACTCTTTATACATAGCCTGCGCTGAAAATTTGACGATGTCTATTGCTAACGCTGAATGGTTTCGGAAAGGTATGCTTATAAGCTTCTTAACTCCAGAACTGGTAATTAGAAATATCAGTAATTTGAGTTTTCAAATAAGGGGGGGGGGGGTGGGAGCAATTATTTAATCACAAAAGAACGCCGGAAGGGTTTTAAAAGTGGTGAGACGGACCAATTTGATTGAAATTCCGAAGTTGTAGGTCACCGAGCAGCGGTCTGCTTGTACAGCGTTCACACAGTGAACGCATAAAAGAGCGAGCCAAAGCGTTCATAAAGAGAATGGATATTCGCTTATCTGGCAGGTGAGTCGTATGTACGAAACCTTTTTTCGTCTTCCAGTAAATTTATTCTCGTTTGCTCCATCACGATTTTCGGCCTTTTCTCGATTTCAGCGCATTCGAAGATTTGCTTTGGTTAAGAATGTTAATAAACGATTTGTCTCATTTCTATTTTCGCTGCTAAATGAAACTTCGCTGACAACGTGCCGTGCATAATACTTTGCGGCTTATATGATTACTCTGAAAAAGTACAATTCAACTCTCTACTGCCCGCAAACATTTACTCCTACTCTATCCTGCTGCGTTTCTTCAATGGGCACATTTTAAGGCCTGCAAATTGGCCAGCTCTATTTTGCTTACGTTAGCTTCGGCGTATTTTGCCATCAAGATGAGCCCATTCTAATTGAGGTGAAAAAATTTGTCCAATGGCGTAAAAGTATACTTCGTGTAGCTGATGTTCATATCAAATCGTTATTGAAATGAGCTGTAGTTTGTATTTTGCCGCAGAGTAACTCATACTGAGATAACTTCTTTGGTGTAATTATCGGAAACATGCGCATGCACGTTTTCAGAGACAACTTCCAGTGCATTGAAAGCACCTTATGTTTGAACATGGCCGATGGAGGAAAGGCAGCGGCCACATGGTAGCCTGCAGACGTTGTTGGCCTACACGGTAGGCATTGTAGCTGCATATTTGTAACCGGAAAGCTGTATTTGCAGACGTCGGCGGACACGCGAGGCGGTATGGCGTGAGAGGAAGGTCGCGGAGGAGCCTGTCATTGGGGAGCCTGTGCTAATATCGCATTTTTCTGCAAGCCCAAGAGTGATGCGTATGTTGCCAGATGGGATTGCAACAGACATGAGTCCGAGATGTGCTCCTTTCCTGGTTGACAGTGCTCGTATTCGCCTGCAGGATGGTCGTCCCAACAATGCGGGTGAGTGTCTGGTTTGCTTATGTTACCTAACTGTGCTCACAGTGATTCAGCAGTGCGTTACGCATCACTTCAGCGTTCATCGTCGTCTAAATTCAAAAGTTTTTGCCTTGATTGGTCTTATTTTCGGCAGTCCGAATAAGGACACCTGTACGCTTTCTTGTAGTGATATTTTGACCATCGGCGAGTTTTTAGATCAACTGCGCACAACGCTGAGAAATTCGGCGTTTTTGCAACGCGCTATTCGAACTTTGTCCTTTAAGTTCTTCAACAATTCACAAACCAACAAACTTCTCTTCAATCAATTCAGTATATCGTAGAAGGAATGTAATTTGAGCTCTTGTTACAAGAAATCCAACTCAAATGTGATTAAATGCATTGGAAAGTTTTCCCGAAATTTTTGAAAGGCAATAAAGTTGAGACCCAATCAGCCATATGATGCTGCGAGCAGTTAGGTTCTGTGAACGCCACCACGACTAATGTTCTGAAAGCCGCAGGGAAGACCTACGGTAAGCTTCCACCCACATTGGACGACATTACGTCGACGTTCATTAGGAATAGCTGCTCGATAGTTCCACAACGATTGAATATAATTCCATTACATGCTGTTCCCTCCGTTTGCTGTGGAAGTCTAGAGCCATTTTGCGTCCATTGAAAGAGTGCTGGAACACCGGGCAGCAGCTGTCATCCAATCATTCTGAATTCGTCTATTTGTAGGATCTTTGAGGTAAACACTGGCGATGTTGTGTCTGATCATTTCAAATAGAGCAATCCCAGTTCCGATTTGTTTCTTGGCCAGCCTAGATTATCGCATCTTACTTGTCACAACAGTTGGATCACAGGACTGACGATGAATTTGCCTCGTACCTCTGAGAACGTTTATGTCCTGCCATCGTGACTGTGAATTTCGCGAAATTTCATTCAAAAGAACGGAAGATTTCGAGGGATGCTATTTGCTGTGGAGGAAATGCCCGAGGAAAAGGGAAAGGGGCGTAGGTTATATGAAATGTGGTACTGAAGAATCTTTTGAGGTTCGAAGAATATGATGAGTAATATACCAACGCGATGCAAAACCCTTGTCTCGTCACTGAAGTTCTTAACGGCTTCAGTGACGAAGGCAGCATAAGAAAACATACTTTGCCCGGAAGGCCCATAACAGCTCACATTTCATCACGTCTATGATGAGAAACGATTCAGCTGAAACTAATGCAAATTGCCTTGATATCAGGACTGATTTCTTCAATGACAGTGTCCAAGTCGCCTTGTTCTTCCTTGGGGAAAACATTTCCGGAGAATGACAAGGAAAGCCTTTCTCGGAATTGCGTGAAGTTGCTGTCCATCTTCGGAGGACTTCTGATTGGGCAGTTGCAGTGAGTAGATTCAAATAAAATTCGCTTATTGACGAGCTTAAAATTGGGAGGAGTTGGCGTCAGCTTTCTCACCTCAGATTCTGTCTCTCCTTTTTGATTCCCCTTGGCAGCTCTGATCTCCACTTAATTGCACATCTCATTACCAATCGCTGTCTTTTCCTTTTTCTAAGTCCATCGTTCTCATTCCATTGGTTACAACATACGCCAAAATGCATGTCAAACAAAAGCTACAAGAAAAATGAGTGCCTTTCATTTATCACTCTCAACGAAGGTTAAACTTTTTGATGTCGGAGTTCGGCAAGCAGGGAACTTGGGAAGGAGGCGCCACCACCGGATTTCCAACTGAAACACTACTAGACCTGCGTGACCATTCTCGACCGAGAGTTGAATTTTCTTTGTTAGCGAGTGCATTCTACGCCAGTGTCAGTTAGGTCTTTGACAGAATCGGGACATTTCAGTTTAGTCGAAATTCTGAACGACTGTTTTACATGGCTGATGTGGTTTTTGACTTTCTTTTCAACCTGTATATCCACATTCTTGCAGCGGAGGCCACAACCTGGCCTGTGATCTTTGTTTATTAATTGCGTTCATGGCTTGCTGTTAGATATTGCTGTTCAGCCCTTGTTCCTCTTCAGGTGGTGATTCGTTCTGTTATCCTTTTCTCGCATAAGAAGTTGCAGCGTTTTATTCATTTTCCTTTTTCTTTCCTCAGTCTGGTTTGTCGGATTCTTCCTGTTATTCTTTGCCCGATGTAATCTCTTTTCCAATTCAATTAAACTTATGTGCTTCGTTGCACATGTAATTAGATCGAGGCATATTACCCTGTTGCACAAGCTGTAACACCTGTCCTTGCAGATAGTGGTGTTCGTTCACCAATTCGAAGCTCCAGGATGGCTGAAATGAACAATCGTCGTAAAGGAATGGTATTGCTATCCCCCACAACTGAATCGTCGTCCGGAGATGACTCACCTAGGCGACATTATGAGGGCATTTGGTCAAAGCGCATCCGTGGTGTATCGTGTGAACCACGCTTAATCAGACACACGATGGAGCAGGAGCGGAATGCAAGAATGGATAGGAGAATCTACGATCGCGTTGCATCTGACGATGCAATTGTCCCGAAAGGGAAGTTGTCAACGAAGTCTCACCTTGCTGCTACTAACTTTGAGATGAGGAATCAGTATACGCCGAAGGAGCTGAGCATTTCACCAGTTAGCTACAAGTCGACCGGTGTATCCACACCGGTTTATCGTGGCGGTGTAAGAACCGAGAGTACCGCAGTCTTTCCCAGGTTCGGATTTCATTAATCACCGCACAATCATTTGTGAATCGTCCATTCTTTGAGAGGCCATAGTCGATGCCGTAATTGTTTGCAAGATTTGGTGTGTGCTGTTTTTCGAAGACAATCGTTTACTGTCTAGTTGTGGCTAACGATATGCGAGCGTTCTAGCAGATTCGAGATGACATATTTGCACGCGTCATTTAGGGTTCAGGAGAAGAGAGGTTGAGAGGCGACGAAAATGGGGATTAATGAGCAAATCCATCATTCGCAAGCTGTTTCGAAGCAGCTCGCTCGCAGAGAAGTACAAGAGTACTTGGTTGCAGCTTTGGTTTTATCGTTCACCTGTCTTAAAACCACTCAAAGTTTTCCTTGGCATGAAACTCTCCTCATATAGAAATCTTCCATTACAAAAACCTAAGGTTCACTCAGTAGCGTTCAGATATCTTAAAAATGCCAGCCGATATTCACAGCACTGTCTTATAGAGTTTGGATACCTCAAAAGGGTTATGGCACCTCCTCAAGCTTCTCCTTCACCTTTGATAGCCGTTAAGCTGTTGAGTGGCTACAGGTGGGGCACTAAAATGTGGTGACTGGGTATTTGAGGAATGTTGTTTGTGATGAGGGAAATGTTCCAATGACTTCTACGGTTCAGCGCGCTCACTTCAGCATACGAAACAGATGTTGCCTCTAGGCATAACCCATGATCGTACGTTCCACTGACAGACGTTTATTTCCAGATAGTGTATCAATATTACTTAATTCGCGATGTTTATATACTTTTGCAAATGCGCAGGGGGATATTATATGAGATCTTGTCTATGTGTGTGCATACGTTCATACTCATATTTCCAGCTTGAGTAGGAAACGACTGAAGGTAGAGTTGTGAAAATTGGTGGGTTCGTAGTACACCATAAGATGGTTTGCCTTTCTGTCGTTCACGTTGATCGGTGAGTTTCGAGAGGGGGCATAGATAGCTAGCGAGACTGAAATCGTGCGTGCGTTTTTATAGCGAGCGAATATTTGATATTAAATTTCTTGCGGGAGAACTATATGAGCGATCGAGTCGACTGAATTATAAAACAGTTATTCCACACACTTCACGGTTGCTTGTGGAATTGATTGGCAAAATGAATGCAATTCAAAAGCGCTTGTCATGCAAGCTCATCTGACATACTTCTTCACTGGTTTATGGGATCGAAACTCGTATGCCTGAGGCCATAGATGTGTCAGTAACAATGAAGTTCGAGGGCACCAAAATGTATTTTTCTTGAATTTCTCGAAAGCACATATAAATGGCAGTTTCTCGGAAGCACATTTTGAAAGTTTTTATTATAACCAACATTAACTTATGGCTAAAGTTTTTTGGATGAAGTCATTCCATGCTACTACAATATCGAAATATAATACGGTATGAGGTAATCATGCTTATTAGAATTTCTGATTGGGTAGCTGCTAAAGAATGGTGTGAGAGGTGACAAGTCAAAGCGGAGTCCGACTGTCGCCTTGGCACACTTTTTTGACATCCGACACTAACTCGACAAATGACCCTTAAATTTCAGTGGATTTGCAGAAGCGTTCTGCGACACACTGGCCGGGTGTTGCTTGAAGACTTGAGCTTGTTCAGCTTGTTCGCTTTTCTTTCAATTAGGCTTCGCTGATGCAGTCCTTTGTTAGCCCTACCGTATAGTCGAGAACTGAAGCGTTCCAACGGAAATTACTCGTCGGCGTTCTAAGTATTGTTCGTTGCTACTGTCGCGCTTCATGAATTCAAGCATATGCGTTTCCCGTTGAGTGTTATTATAAGCCCTTCTGCGGATAAGCGTTTCATAGACATCTCCTCTCAGTGTCCGCTATGAAATGGTTGATGTCAGTATGCTTCGAACAGGTAGGTGTTATAATGGAAATGACATGACTGACTCGAAAATTTTGAATTCACTGCTGTGGGTGTATCGTTGTAATGTATATTCTGTTTGACTAAAGTATTGTTGGATTTCCCCAATTTGAAGATCGTGTTCGCTTCATTACATGCTCTTTCCTTGGCAGTGAGAACCATACAATGCTAGAGATTCTATTCGTATTCAGGTGGCATATTTCTATCCCTCACTCGAGGTTTTCTCGAAAGGGCTCCGTTAGCACAGTCGCATTAAACCGTTAAGGCGAATATGGAGTTCTGCGTTGTCCTGAGGCAACATTTCAGTGGGTGTACTATGAAGAAAGGAAACTTAATACCAAAAGGAAGGATGGTTCTGGGGATAGGAATCTCCTGGTACGAATAGGATTCCAACCTAAATTCTTCGAAATTGGCTTATTTTAGTATGAAGTTGAATCCAGCGCCCTTATATATGCTACCGGACAAAAGGGTTTAATCACAAAACTCTGCTGTGCTCGTCGATTGGAAATATATCCACAATTGTAAAGTAAATGGTGTGTTACGTTTAGGCATGCCAATCGGTCGGTTGTCAGTCACGATTCCACTCCGCTCACCTCTCGTTTGTCACCAGTGAGGGTGCCGATACTAGACGACCGTCGAATGAATTGTTATGATTCACTGCGGTCACCGGTTAAGATGGTGGATGCGGCTTGCGAAACGCACCCGCAATCGCACTCAATCGTCTGCAATGTTTCGGATCGTTGTCAACTGATCGTCAATTCTGATGGATATTACGAACACATATCCGGTTAGAAGCATTGCTCTAGTGGTTTTATTCCGTTTCTTGCTCATCTTGCTTGGCCCTTCCATATGTCGATGCCAAGTGGAGTTGTTTTAGGTTTGTGAGCAGTGTACTCGAGAGCCACTCTTTGCCGCATTGCACTTGTGTTCCCTTTTTGATTCGTCAACTTTTTAGTGAAGTTTGCTAATAGGTGGTGTGTTATGTGACAAGCTTTAAAAATAAATATGGCGTCGACCAGAAAAGGCTTTCTAAGTTTGTGCAGTTTGTAAGCGGTCTTTGCGAAGGGCATCAGGTAGGGTATATGAGGAGAAGAGTGCGTTTGGAACATGAGTGCTATATATGCGCCTTTTCCCATTAATAATGCGCTTTTCTGATCAATGCTTCTGTTAATTTGACACAGAGGTGCCTGTCTTTATCATTTATCGGTGAGACTGCAACCAATGCCCTTTTCCCTTTTTGCAAATCTCCTTTCGAGAGCGCATTTATGGCTGCATCTAGTGTGTGCCAATGTTTGTGTCTTTGTCTGTCGTTCCATCTATTTGTGTAACAGCTTCAACTCGGTAATCAGTGAAGCTAAGATTACGAAATTTTCTCGAGCATAATATACAAGGTAGACCTCATAATATGATCCATAATATGACCAATCATTTATCAATTCTGAGAGGAATTATAAATATTGGGATACTTGACGCTGTTGAGAAATTTGCAGTTTTTACCGGTTTAATCTTCTACTACTTATGTTGAATGAGTTCTAAAGGAAATGCATTTTTTTTTTGATTTGTGTGGGCGAAGGGGGGATGGGATAAGATAAAATATAAGAGTATTATTTCGCATATTAATCTGTTCGTTTATTCGTTTATTAATTTGTTCATTTGTTTTTACTTTAACATATAGAAGCGGTAGGTGAGGCGATTGGGTGGGTACAGCGGTGCATATCATGTCATCTTTGTTGCGGTTTGTGTTTGATCAAATCTAATGATCAATTAGTAAAGTTTGCGAACCAATCTCATACTCCTTCCAGCAACCAATAAAAGCTTTTCGGGAATCCATATTGCTTGCAAAGAAATCGATTTGGTATTGCAATGCTTGTTGATGGCTTCTTCTACTAGCCAAAGCTGATTAGCTAATTAATTCGGTGCTGTAGGTGGTGTTAATTCAGATATTAATGTGAGATGTATATAAACTAACAGTACTTTACACAACGAACCAAATAATAATCAAGAAAACTTTCGTGTGCTTTGGGAATGCTGAATGAGAGTAAGATTGCCATATAGACTTCATTGTTGTTATTTTTCACTCAGCAAAATGTGTCCAAATTTCCTTTCAAATGAATCTTCGTAAAATTTGCTGAAAGTTTCATAGTCAGAGCGGATAAAGCGAAAGGTGGAGGAAGTGAAGGAAGTGGGAAATTTCTGAGGCGAATGAGAGAGGACAATAAGATAGATATTTGTTGAGGAGCCTTCTTCGACGTCCTAATTAGATCATCCATGTTGAAATGTTGGACTCTTTCTCTACCCCTCCCCTCACCACTCCCATCCCCCAAACCACTTATGGATTGAAAGCTGCATCAGTGTTCACTTATTCGCCTAAGAATTATAGGTGTTATGGATACAACTGCGTGCTCACAAATTTAAGATGCAGTTTAAGATGACCTTTTTCATTTTATTCTTAGAAGAGTCGACTGATCATTGATAATGAAAGACATTCGTCATTGCAAATGTTATATCGAAGAGACACATACATTACTGTAACACTGCTGTACCTTAAAAAGTTTGGGAGTCAGTAGTCAGCGTATTATCGTTGCTTCAGTAGACAACGTCGCGACAACATTTCGCACAATTCTTCGTGCGATTTCAGCCTAAAGATGGCACGTCATCAGCCTGCTAGGCAGACCATGACGTGTGCCTTCCGCCATCTGGATCATTTAGCCCCAAGGGATCCAACGAAGGGCGCTTTTATGAGTCTCATTCCGAGTCTAACATCTCTGCCGAGAGATGGGCACCACCGCGTAGTTAGATTGCCCAAGCCCGGCGCCATGACAGGGCGTTCACCCAGTGGGGTGCATGACGAGTAGCATGCTTTTATCGCTTTTTTTCTTCATAACGTATCGAGATAGGCTTCTATCGGTTCTGTTTTCATATGCCATCACTGAAAGACTCTTTTGTGATTTCTTGATTTTATTTGGTTTTATTCTGACACCTTCTTCGTTTAAGTGTGCCTAAAGTATTAATGTCGCTGATGGACTTACACTTTCTTATTGCCTCCAGTTAGAGCGGATGATTGCATGCCACGATTCGATTCCGAGCTGAGATATTTTTGATAAGATAAGAAATTGATCGAGAGAATGAAATTTTTCATGCCTGGCGGCCTCCCTTTCTTAGCCATTAATTGAGAGAAGGGGCATAGAACAAGTAAATTTATTGTAAGTGATTTGTGCATTAGCTGCCATTTCAATGCACAAACATTTGCTGAGTTCCAAGTCGATCCCTGCCATCACATTTGTACCGATTAGATTCGTCAAAGTTTCCTCTGGATAAAGACGAAAGCAACGAAGAAAACGCACTTCCTTATTGCCCGTGATGCGCTTCTAATTTCATTTTTTATGAGTTCAGACTTCGCGTAGTTCTCACTCCTCAGTAGGTCCCTACTCGTTAGCACACAATTTATGACCTCAACGTTGTTTTGTTTGGAGAATGACTGCATCCATCCACAGCAGTGTGTGAAAAGGATCGCTCGGATGACTTTAGTTATAATCGGCTGAATTTGAAGCGATTCTGCTTTATATCTTTGCCTAACAGATATCTCATTGTTCAAGTAGTTTTGATGCCTCCCTAATGTCTTATCACATTGTTTATCTCATTTCACAACTGTTCCATCTCATTTCCCTCACATTTATTCGATCAAACTATTATGCTAAACTGATTAAATGCACTTTATCACGCCTTCTTTGTGATGCACTCACTCTAAGGTAGATTCATCAATAAGCACCAAACCATTCCAAAGAACAACGAGAAATGTTTTATTTTTACAGATGTCGGGAGCAACTCTTCTGGATCAATCGTGACGTCACAGACGAGCCCGAGCACCGTCCTTCCAGCGTTATGTAGCCATCGAAGTCTGGCTTCACCCAATCCTTCATCTTCTAGGAATAGCTTCTACAACGTTCATAGTATTAAGGTTTGTATTACATTTATTCGAAAACTGCCATTCAGGACAAGCAAGCAAAGTGAAGCGAAAGAAGGGCAGAGGGGAATGGGATTGTGATTTCGAGAACTAAACGACTGGTATACACACATGCACGCATATAAACTGCAGTTGTGCTATAATATATACCCATAGAGATGTAATGTATACCCGCAGGGGCATTGCTGCCACTGTGTCCTTTCTGCGAGAGGAAGGTAGTATGGTTTTTACCTGCAGTTAGATGAGCTTGATGGTGGCGTGATGTGATTGATTGGAGATGCGGGGAAAGTGGAGTAACAGTTATGAATCAGAGGTGCAGGCTGAGGGTTGTTTTTAGGTGAATGTGGGTTTGCAATGTGAACCAGTTGTGCAAGGTTGTTCTCGTTGGTTTGTCGCACACAGCGGCGCTTCTCAACGCTCCCAGTCGAATCTTAAGAGCACTGGCAACGAGGTGGGTACGAATCATGACAACACGACGGTGACTCAACGACGCGATTCGGGGGTTGGAGCGAGTTTGTCGCGCTCTCCAAGGCAATGCTTTTCCACGTCTTATACATTTGTTTGTTCATATCCTGTTCTGAATACTTATTGTGTTTTTCGGAAGCACAGCTTCATCTAAGTTGTTCATTTCGCGGGAGAGGGAAAGATCTTCAGTGCTCAGCTCTTACATTGGAGCGTGTAGCTTTAGTCAGTCACTTTCATAAGGAGGTGAAGATTCCCCATCGTAAGAGTCAATTGTGTGAAACTGTATGAGTGAAACGCTCTTCTGGAGCAATGGCGAAGCGACCAGCTCCGTAGCAAATCGCGAAAAGCTAAAGTGGGAGCTTTTCACTTTGTAGAGCTTTACTGCTACGTGCTATAATACAGTATTTCTAAGACCCTTATAGGAAACATTCAAATGTGGTGTCTGTGCTCTTTGCTACTACCAAAGACTTTCGTAAACCTTACGGCACTGTATCCAGCATACAACTCTTTAAAGTAATGTTACGGGAAACTTTTTGAAGTCAGCAAATTCTTTCTAGTATTTGGCAAGTTTGTCTGGTTCAAGTTAAAACTAGTTGTGTTGATTGAGAAGGGGGTGGGAGGGATGAGGGAGGTGAAGTTGAACTCTGTAAGAGCGTATATTGCAGTGATTCGACCACACAGCGGCAGTGTAGATCGGTTCTAGTGCGGTCGGTGACCAGCAGAAGCAACGTGAGCACACAGGAAGTGCGTTGCGATACGATGTGTGCTTCGAGTTCATCGATCAACGGGGCATCTTCCGAGCAGTATGGCACATTCATTGACGATGTCGATGTGCCGCATTGTGTCGATGCACTCAGCGTCCGAGAAATTGTATGTACGCATTTTGCTTCTTTTTATCGCTTATTCACAACTGCTTTTTCGATTCCCACTTGTTACCCGTTTGGTGGAGTTGTGGTCATATGTTTGGGTCGCTCATCAATGAGCCGTACCGTTGCTTATCACTGAATCAGCATTCCCAAGGAAGAGGCTGTCGCGAGCCTCAGTGGCAATACCATCTCCACTGAGTTGCGCTTCAGCAAGTCAAACTATTTTAAATGAGTGTCGTCGTAGCTTTCTACCCGCTCAGCATTTTCTGTAAAAGTCGCACTGCATGAAATGGCGGCATATCGAGGTGTCGCTTGGTCGCCATATTTTTGATTTGTTTGGTACAAAAGAAAGTTGACGTTTGTATGCGTCCACCAGTTTTGTTTCGCTTCTTTCTAAGATTGCAATTGCAGTTGCGGTTGCGGAAACTGGCCTTCCTCAAGTTATCGGTGCTGATGGAGCGATACGCGAGTAGTGGCATTCGCTGTGGTGACGCAACGAGAAGGGGCAACAATGCCATCCTCAGGAATTGGGCTCTTCAGAAGCTTTTGAAGAGAGTGCGCACCGCCGACGTGAAGTTCACCCATGGTTAGTTGTGAGATGTTCTTTTTTTTTTGCAAAACCTTCAAGCANTTTTTTTTTTTTTTTTGCAAAACCTTCAAGCATTCATTGCGGTTCATTTCTAAGAGTTTCTAATCTCCTTAAGGAAGAAACATGGTGGCAGTGGATGTCTTAATGCACTCTTGCAAGCAAAATCCTTTCGACGTGTTGTTGGTCGCATCTTTTCGCAGAAACTTGGAAGTACTTTGCAAGTGTATTTGCATGTTGTTTTTTTACAAATGCAGTCGTTTTGTGTTTACGGTGAATGTTGCAAATGGTGTTCCTTTGCTGCACAAAGGTCTCACAATGCAATCTTTCCCTTTTTGATCACAAGTGATCAGTTATGGCACAATCTTATCTTCATCGAAAAGCTCCGACACTACTGCAAATTTCTCTCAGCTTTATCTTAGCTAATAAAACCAACATGATTAACAATTTTGCGCAAAGGGGTTGGGCGTATGGCATATGTTCTTGAAAAGTATGTGGTGAAGGTGGAGCAACCACTTGTGAATGTGATGCGTTGGCTTCCCCAAGTGTTTTCGCAGCTAAGGCAGTCATCTACTGCTTTGCTCTGGCATCGACCTTGAGCGTGGCACTCTGAAGGTGGCACTAGCTTTCAAACTTTTGTGATGGGACACCAGCATGCTATCGCCATTTTACAGAAATTCCAGAGAGGACTCAAGCATATTCCAGTTTTTCCTCGCAGAACATGGTGAATGAACGATAAATTGCAAAATTGTTTGAGAGATGTAGTTTTGGGCCAATGTTATAGAATGCGAGGGTGGCAACTAAGAGAAAACATTTCCTTCAAGAAGGGGGAAGAGGGTTGTGTCCTGGTCTTCAAACATGTTCTGTTGTTGGTTCCTCTCAATCGAACGCACCTGCCAATACAGCTATGCAATTTTCAAGTTTTTGTGCAGTAATAATTCAATGAAAGTCTCTGTTTGAGCTTGGCAATGACAGGTGATGCGCTCATTGAGATAGTTAACGCTGTCATTGTAGCCACGACATCGTTGTGTTCAAGTATTTTTTTGGTTGTTGTAAATTGTTATAAGGCAATAAGATCATCTGCGAAGTTTATTTTAAGGTGAAGCGTCCATCTTTGGAATGCCACTGTGTACGGTGCGTAGTCGTTGTGGGCTGTCGTTACCGCGAAGCATCCTCGAATTGATGCACTTTTTACGCACCAATGTTGTTGATACAGTGGGCATCTTCCGTAAGAATGGTGTCCGCTCACGCATTGCCGAACTCAGAGCAAAATGTGACGTTAACCCATATGAGGAAGTGTTTCCTGATTCTAAAGGACTCGACCCTCTTCAGGTTGCTCATTACTTGGTGAAGTTGGAGTGATGGGAAAGAGGCGGAAAAAATAAGGATAGCAGTAGTAACAGTTTGCCTTTTAAGAAGGGCTATGCTTCAAGAAATGTTCGAGTAAATAACCTAATTGCAGCTTTGGCAAGTGTATAATGTCGTCATCAAATTAACTAAATAACTGCACTCAACTAAAGTGGAATAATAAATCGAATAGCAAATAGCATTAGTGATGGGTTGGCTTGAACACTTCCTTAACTATCACATTGCATTGACATTGGTTGTTGCGGTGAACATCGGGGCAGTGTTTCATATTTTGTTGTTACTGAACGAGAAAAGGGTCTCCATTGTGCTCTCGACTAAAGAGAGAAAAATGAATAATGAGGTTGGCACTTTCTGTGCATCGAACTACATTGATAACAATTTTTTTCAGCTTTCGTTGAGTTTCCCCGCAAATCTCATTTTAGTAACAAACTTTATAATTAAGTGAATTAAAGTTTAATTTCGTCATTCTTTGAAAGTTCACAAATTAACTTTCAAGCTTATCTTACGTCTTCCCACTGATCACTCCCTCCCTGTCTTGATCATCTCTGAGCATTGTATGTGAAAGGCGTCAATGAAACTATTTGATATTTACGAGCTACTAGAATGAAGCACGAATCTTCAGCTCTTGCAGGTTCATGACATCGCCGACCTGTTGAAGCAATACTTTCGTGAGCTGCCGGAACCTCTGATGACTGTGGAATATTCAGAAGTTTTCACAAATATTTATTTATGTGAGTGGAAATATTTTAAATTTTACAGTCTTGCGGAATTATTTCTTTGTTATAGAAATGTGCTCGAGAAAACAGCGTCATCATTGAGGGCAACTTGTTCGTTGTCGAGTCGTGTCTCATTTGCATTTCATTTGACCATAACAATAGCCGGAAGGTGCGTTCATTTGACACTATCTGTGATCGCATCCGCGAATCGTGCGTTGAGGCTTGCTATGAGCAGGTCCACTCTTCTCAGCTTTGAAGGGTGTTGCTAAGTGGCGGTATTGAATCGTAAAGAATTTTTTGTTGTTTTTTCCCGGAAGTGCTTCACGATCATATCTGCAGTTCATCCATCTGTTGTAGATATAGTTAATTCAAATGTCTTTTCTCTTTTTGTTGTAAAGTAGATAGGTGGACGTTGGAGCGTAGAGTCAACGCGATTTACGGCACCGCTGTCTTCGAGCAAGTGCAGAAGGTCAGTGGTCCTTGAAATGAATGCTTCGGCTGGGTATTTCTCTCTAGCATTGTTTGCTTCAGATTTCCCGAGTGAATTACGGCTAGAGGCACTTCGATATGCAGTGTTATTACTTCCGGACGAGAATCGTGAGGCATTACAAACGTTGTTATTCTTTTTACACGACATTGGTGAGCGCTCCACTGCAAACAACGTATGTTGGTGATTCCTTTTGCCGTCACAATGATTTCCTTGTTTCGAATCGCATTCATTACTTTGAAGCACATTGGCTATAGTCACTAAACAATCGACAAGTCACTAAACAATATTTCTTGGTCGGAACCTCACACAACTAGAATTAATCTTTTCTGTATTATATCTGCTGAAATAATGTATCTTTTTGAAGCTAGTGGTATTCATATAAAATCGTTATTTTTTGTGTACTCCATCAGCATCACTCGATTCACACATAGGCGTTTCGGCTTGTTGAAATTTTCAGTGACGTTTTCGGTTGATTGCTGTGTTCAGAATCGCTCGGTTGCTCAGAGTATCCGGTCAGGACTTGTTACTCACAATTTTTGGCATAAAATTCCTTTTTACAGAGTGGTCAACTGTTAGCGATTACTTTTTACATAATGAAATCAGAGTCCGAGTGGTGGAATAACTGTAAATGGTGCACTTTAGTCAAATACGAAATTGACAGGAAAGATTATCGAAAGGGGCGAAAAATTTTGCGTTTTTCGTAATACTTTATTAAGTTTCTCTGAAAACTTTAGTTCTTCTCAACGTTTACGTTCAAAATTTTTGGTTGCTTTTTGTCGTTGTTTTGCAGTCGAAATACTGCCGACTTTCCTTTGGGGTAAAAAGGCGCAAAATTAATAAAAAGGGTGATTTAGAAGTGATTCGAATGAATAACAACGAAAGAAATGGTTTTATTTGTCGATATTTATTGCTTTCTCAGCGCTGAAAGGCAAATGCGGTAAACGCTGTTTTAGTGATATGAAATTGACTCAAATCCCTTCATTCAGATGACCGCACGGAACTTGGCTGTGTGTTTTGCACCGTCGTTATTTCATTTGAGTGCCTCGCGACTTAACAGGATCAATGCGGCGAGGTTGGTCTCAGTGTTAAAGTGCCATTCTGTAGGATACAGCAGTTCAGCTATTTTGTCACCTCAGAGTGGTGACAATTCTTTCATATTGATTTTCCGAATTCGTGACTCCGAAATTTCCTGGCAAATATAAGCTATTGGCGGCAAACGAAGGTTCTTTCTGCAGGCGTCATAAAACGATCGGAGCGGCTGGTATGCCAACGGAGCGCGAAGTGAGGGAATCGGTGGCTGCGCAGGAATGTCTCATGCAAATGATTGAGGAATGCACCAAACTTTTCATTCCACCTCTGAACCAGGATTTCGAGATAGCCTCGGTATCCAGTGGCAACGAGTCCGACACACCATGTTTAAAGGAAACTGGTGTATTCGATGAAGGTAGTTATAAGACATACCTCATGAAGAAAGCCACCGAACTTCTCAAGGTAAGGCCTACCCGCCTTCAACTTTGTACTTTTTTACCTCCTAGCCTGGTGGCTAAGGTCAGTCCAAGAATATTTCCGTACATGCGTGTTTCTGTTTTTTATTTTAGGCCTAACAATCAAGATTCTCCATCTGAATTGGAAATTCACTTTGCCCACATATGGAAAACGTTGTACGTCAACTGATAACTTATCCGTCGATTGATGAATTTGCCAAGTGTTTTTCTCGAGTTTTTTTTCCATGCAAGCTGCAGGTGGTGATACCTGCATATTCAATGAACGATTAAAACTTTATGAAAAGAGAGTATCCCATAGAGCAAAGGCGAGCTCGTTTTTGGAATTTCGAGATCAATTCGATCGGATATGCTTCTTCTCGACCGAGGATCGCGAAGCTGCGCTTTTAACCGTGCTTCCAGAGGATTTCCTTTTATGATTTCCTCTGGAAAACCCCTTATGGCAGTTCATAATGTCATCACTGTAAAAAACTGTAGGGGTACGATGGCTGGCAATTGAAAGTGGATTTGCTTGTCGCCGATAGGACTCTTCATTTCGATCATTGCATATAGTTTAGATCGTCAGAGATTGAAAGCTCGAGAATGCTGTGGATGTTTGGAGAATCGTCAAATGCGAAAGTTTGGCAAATGTTCGGCGAAATTCGCATTTGAGGGCTTAATGAATGTTTGATGAGCCGCCACACATGGGACTTCACACTTTGCATGATTTTGCAGGACCCCAAGAGTCTCTTCTTTCCTAAGCCATTCTAACGAAGGAGAGGTCTATGCTGCTCTAGACCGTCCTTCCAATTCTCCCCTTCCCTTCTCCCTTCGTCTGCCTCATCAGCTAATACGCTGAAAGTGCTGCATTCGCAGACTCAAACCAGTAGCCATCGATCACACAAAACTCTTCTGAATGGCATTGTTATTCAATAAACGCGACTTGTTGTTGTGGTTAATTCTCGAAACTTGTATGTTTTGCATTGTAGTTGTTTTTCATCATTGCTGCATACCGAATTTCAGTAATCAGTGAGACTGAATTTGAAGGAGAATCGGGATCGATGGAAGGGATGGGTGGTTGAGGGCATCGTTGGAGGTGTGGAGATTTCGAGTAAGAGTTCGCTCGATGGTCATCCTCTTCGCTATTTTCGAGTATGGGTAGACGTGGAAGCACCGCCAAAGCAGTTGCTCATGCGCTTGCTCAGGGAAAGGTAAGGTGTTGAGCTTTCATGGAATATATCCAACTGGTAGGAAGTCTAGGCAGAGCTTCATTAAAAATTAGGAGAGAGGAGGATCGCTTCAAAGGATTTTGTCCATATATTTTATCTACAGCTTGCGCTGATGCTCATTAATATGAAAACTTTTAGTGCCCAGTAATGACCAGTGTCTTTTGGGTGAAATCGTGGGAAGTCGGAACCACTGAAATTTGTGCTGCATTTATTTTATTGTCTTATATAAACATGTTGTGGGAGCTCTCTGTCGGTCAGTAATGTGTGGAGGAGGAGGTATAGGGAGGGGAGGAGAGAGCATGTGCCACCTTGCCAGCCGTTGGATGAATTCAAGCGTTTTCTGCCATTGTGGGCTCGCGTTTTTATCTGATTCATAGGAATGTCACAAAAACTTCGAAACTTCGGTACCTTCGGTGCTGAGGCAACCAGAGCATCTAACTTCCTCCTTTCCTGGAAGCAAGAACTTTTCAAAGGAAAAGAAAATGGAAAAAGTATTATCCCTTCCCTGCTTGCGCTATTACTTTCCGCATATTTCACTCTCCAGATCCATCGTGTTGCTGAGAACATTCGTAAATTGGAATACCTAAGCATACTTTGAACTGTGAGGTACCTGAGCATGTTTTGAGCTACACTGTTGGAGCCAGCCCCATATTTGTCATCTCCTGTTTATGACTTATTTAATTTTCTGTGTAATTGAAGCCCTAGTCTTGTACGAGGAAAAATTTCCAGGCAACAATCCTAAAAATTTGCTGCGACAGTGCTTTGGATGGTTCAAATAATTAGAGCAATACTTTCTCGCACTCACCACGGTTTACCGAACTGTTCTGATTGGGGCGAAATTTTAAATTGGTACTTACTGAAAGCAAACTTTGAGATCGGGGTTCCCATGGGCACATAAAGCGCAGCTGCCCAGAAGAATTGAGAATTTGTGGCCCAGTTGGCCGTGCTGGTTTATGTGTATGTGGTCTCAGAATCGTTCGGGACATGACTTTCTGTGTGGCCTGAATCACTTTTTTCCTTGCTTTGCCCAAAAAAAAACGTTGTTGACTGAGGTCTGTGACAAGTCCCAACTTGTTCTATCAAAGCTGTGAAGAGAAAAAGGAGAAACAATGGTTCTGAGATTCGCAAGGGGAAGGTGTGACGAAACGTATGTGGTGGCTCACCTATAATCGGAATCTTACAAAGATCGAGAAAATGGCGACTCAAAACTCTACTCCACCAGTTTTGTTGTAAGTTGTCTTTCTACTTCTTGACTTGGCAGTTCGCTTTCAGGAATGTTTGGGATCCATATACAGTGAAGTGGCGGATTGTCGCGTCGTTCAGCAATGAGAATTGCGATGTGTTTCAATATGTGATGAACGACACACCCGCTCATCCAACCAGAGATGTTCTTGTTGTAAGGTAAGCGTTCTTGTAATCCAGTATATACACCTACGCTCGTTTTCATCTGTTTATGTGGTAGAACATTCTCTCTCATTCACACCGTTTTAAGTTTCGAATCGCGACATTCCATTATTCACTCTTCCTGCTTCTTCCAGCCTTACTGAATCACCAACAAAATCTCCCAATCCCATAGTCAACGTCACTTTCTCATACGATATATATCACACGGCTGTCACATACAAGTTGATGAAACAGTTTTGTCAATTTACATTCCGCAGCAATTCATTTCTTTAAATTAAGAGAAACGCGTGTTTTTAATTTTCAGATTCATTGAACGTTTCAGGCTGTGGAGGACAGATATAACGGAGATCCGTGGTGGATGCGTATTGGTCGAACGTTCGGTGCGCTCTCATGAAACGCAGTTGTTGGGCGGTGTTTCGGCCGCAGTGCTTGCCTCACGTTTTCTCATTGAACCTAGAACTGGACGATCTCGAGTCACATATATAAGCCGCATCGATCTCAGGTCATTCATCTTTTCATAATTCCTCCGTGTACTTCCAGTGCACTTTTAGCAAGTCGCCACTGGATGGCAGTCTAATACTGCGCTATTAAGTGAAGTGTACAAACGGGGCTGGCATTTTCGCATTCCGCTGATTTAGCTAACGAAGTGATGAGCTATCAGGAAGTAATACAGTGTGCACATTTCCACCCTCATTTTTGAATTCAGCTGATTGGTGGTGCAAATATTCTTTTATGCAGAGGTTTGTCTTTTGAGACTTCGTCGAGTTTGAGAGTCCTTTCGCATCACTGAATGTCTGTAATTCCGTCCAAAGTTGTTGGATCACCATGAAAATTTCCTTGGAAGCTCTGCTTATGCATTCATTGTACCCACTGGATACGTAATTCTGGTGGTTCCTGAGTCAAGGCTGCTGGGTAGAGGGATGGACATAGTCATATATACGAAGAAAGAGATGACGCTGCAGTGCACTTTACAAAGTAGTGTAAAAGAGAGAAACGATCGCAAACGACAAATTGTCATCGCAAGAGTTATTTGGCTTTGTGTAGTACTGTTGTTGGAAAACATTGACGATAGTGAACTCTTGCAAGTATGTAGTAAGAAATACTTACGAATGTAATAATAAGTAACAAAATTTTGCTTTTGTTTCATGAAGTGAATGAAGCGCAATGCAGAATGAATAACAGTGCCCCATGATTAGTTTGGTACTTCATTCGAATAGTCCTCACCTAGTTGGTGGGCACCCCGCAAAAACATTGGGTAGCTAACTGAAAGACTGCTTGATTGCCGTATTGCTAAATATGCAGAATCGAATTGTGGCAGTTGGATGGTTCTTTTGCTTGGTTTTTTTGCCGCATGGGCAGTGGAATTAGTGGTCGCCTGGCCGGGCTGTATGATGTATGCAAGTTCGCTTGGCAATGTAACTGAATAACAGTTCAGTCGGTGTAATGCGTTACGAGTAATTGCACAGCGGACGTGTGAAACAGTCAAAGTGATTACACTATAACAGATTTGTGCCATACCGTCACAGATGGTGATGTTAGGGATGCGATATTAGGGACTAATGTTAGGGAGAAACCGTCATAGATGGAAACGCGATAGACCAGCACGGTTATTAGGGAAATATCCAAATCTCTTTTCAATTCTGTGAGTTGGCTTAGCAATTCCAATAAAGGTTGATGAATAATGGAAATGTTCGATCCACAGAGACATGCAGACCGAGTTGCTGCAGTTGTCCATGAGTGAATAATGAACATTCCGAGGTGAGAGCTGCATCTTCGCAGTTGTCGCTTGTTTCTCCTCAAAAAAGTTACCACGCGGCATTTGTTTGCAAAACAAGATCGTTGAAATGCGATATTCTTTTATCATATCATGGGCGATGAGACTATACGGTCTAATTTGCGTAGTCGCTAACAAATGTGTTTCAACAACAATAATCTCCACTGTCGTGAGAGAAATCTATCGTTCGTCTCGAAATTACATCTGCATTATTAATATATTTCAGCAAATTGTTGATACACTTTGCTCCAAAAAAATGTATTTTTCCGCAACGATGCGACATATTGTTGCAATGCTTTAGATCTTATTTAATTTGTATATTTATTAGAGGCCATATGAAGCCATATGAAAAACTTACTTCTTGCAGAGGCCGGAGTAACGTATGGTATGGAAAAGTATACGGTGGGATGGTCGCACGACAGTTATCGCTATTGCGAGACTCGTTCAGGCAGATGGGCAGCAAAGGCGAAGGACCAGAGACTAAGGTTTAGAGTGATGGATGCCATCTCGACCGTCTTGCATTCCCATTGCCCTTGTTTTGTTGTTGATATGCTGAGGGTTTTGTGCTGTTATTTTATAAACTCTGATTTACTTCCTTCTTGTTACGGTGTGAAAAGTACGTGAAAATGAAGATATTAGCAACTTATTTGCACACCTTTCATTGGTTACTTCATAACTGAGCAGAATGGCTATTCGCTTTCGACCGAGCAGTTTCCCAATTTTAAATACCTTTATGGTTGCTGTAGTTTATTCTTTCTTTTCTTCACATCTACTACAATATTTTTATGCATTTTGCAACTTTTTACAAGGACAATGACGAGTGAACACTCTCCTTCTGCTCAATGTTTTTTTTTTGCCTCCGTCTGAGTTCGAGAGAGTTTTTTTATTGAGAAGAGACAGGACCGACTGGGGATTTCATGCCTTCGGGATGTTCGAGGTCGCCTTAGTGGGCTGAAGGACAAAGGCGCATATCTCATTAGCGATCTTAACGGCTTTCTAGTTTATTATGTCCTTCCTCTCGCAGAACACATTTGCAAGACGCACCATAGCAGTGTCATGTCCGTGCGCATGTATGTATATATTTGTCCGTGCAGTACTTGTTGCTCCGAAATCACGAAGCGCAGAGCTGCGAAATTTGATGGGTGAAATGTGTAGGACAGGTTCGCTTCCTATATCATCTCATACATCGATTCATCAATCCTGAAAGGGTTCATGCATGTTTGAAGGCGCCAGAAAGAGAATGCACACTGCGCTGGTCCGACTTTCATTTTGCGGCGATCGACTCGCAGAGGTATGAATCACTTGCAGAACATCCGTAAAGCGTTGGGGTCAGTTGGAATAGGAGGGCATTACTAAGTTCCTCTTTTTATTGATAGCATATTAAAAACATTGATCAGATGGGCAGGGTGCGAAGGCGCCTATCGTGTCACCTGCAGGGTTGCTCTTCTGCACTTGCTGGAGTCATCGACAAAACCGAGCTTGCATTCCAGTAGATGAGGAGAAGTTTGTGCTGATAAGAGACGGAAATACTTCAGTGTTGTTATCTCACAGTTGGGCTTTCACACTGCTCAATCAGGGATCACGACAGACTCAGAAAACGTGCAATACCTTCATGTACATACTAAAGTACTCATGTTTTTGTGTGTAAAGCTGAAGGGAACATACATCATCTCATCAATAGGTGACGAAATGAGGGAACGTGCACGAGGTCAACTCATTGAGTTTTGGTGGCAAGGAAGGGGCAGAGACAGCATTACAAGCTTCCATAGGTTGAGGGGATTTGGGGTGCTGAGAAAAGCGCTCTACGAAAGATTTCTCTATCACCGATGCCGATGCGTACAGCTACAAGAAAAGCCAATGCAGCTCAACAGCGTTCCGATTTGCAGGCATGCGTTCGTCGGACCTACATTTCGAATGGAGTTGGGTAGGTCTGACAAGGTCAGTCGGAATTCTTTGCAGGTGAAGAACATTAAGTTCCTCCTGCTGTGGTGGTTTGGAGATGTTGCCTTCTGCGTTCTCATTAAGAGAAGGGGCTGTTTCATAAGACTCCCAAGTACCAAAATAAGAGCGAAGGCCACGGAAAAAAAAGAGAATAATGACAACAGCAAAGAAAGGGAAAGAATAATCTATGAAAGCGCAAAAGAAGATGAGTCATCGTTCACAAGAAAGCATCGCTGGAAACAGGCTATAGCAGTTACGAAAGTGTACAGGTATTCAGATATGAATGCAAAAATGAGGCATTCGAATAGCTTCGGCTAGGTGTGGTGACAATGTGGTGGCAATGTTTGCTTGGTGACACCTTTTATGAATTCGTTTTAAGAAAAGAAAATTCCCCTATTTCAACGACGCTCTATATGTGTGTATGCAGAAAAGTCGCATAGGAGAATTTCCATTGCATTAGCAGACGATTGAAACGTTCGTCGAAAGTGGTGAAGAGGAAAGTTTTTGAGAGATTTACTTTCAAAAGTGAGCAAGTCGTTACTAGACAATATGGAATGCGAACAAACCACAAGAATATATCTCCTCCGCAGAGTAATCGAAACGAGAATAACACTCTCAATGGGAATGTTCTAAACTGTCTCCGTGCATCACAAAGCCATCCATCTTTCAAGCAAGAATAACCATTTTAAAAAACGATACATCTGCGAGTAATGTGCACTAACAAAATTTTTATGATCGATTGAAGAGGGGACATGTGCACTTTGTGAAACCTGATTGCAATTGGTGTGCACATGATGCGATTAGTGGGTAAAGTCGATGCAAATATAACGTTGATGTTGAAGAGAGTAACGCTTATTTGGTGGGCCATTGCATCAGATTCGATGACTTCTTACTGATTGCCTCGCGACGTCACTCGAAGAATTTCAAGCACTGAACGAATAGCAAATGCAGACAGCTTTGATGATAGCATGCCAAATCTTTCCTCGTGGGACAGTGGGACGAATGCGACAAGTTTGTAGATTAGTCGCTATGACGGTCGGTGAAAACCGAGGAGAATTTCAGTGAAAACAGATATTTCCGTCGGTTTCTGTCGGCCAAAGTATAGGTTGTATCTGCAACATAAAAACCAGTTTTCAGGGAATGCTTTCGATCGGCAATCGATCAACATTTCGGAATTCCTTCGGTTTAAGCCGAATTTTTGTCACAAGCAAATGCTTACAGTCGGTTATCCAAAGAAGGAAATTTTTAACGACTGGCACCACGAAATTAGAGGAAGCAGTGGGGTGTATATCATTCAGCAGTTTTACATTAACAGCATGTGCAAATTGTTCTAGTTATAAAAGACAGACGATTTTCAAAATAACATGGTAACTTCAGCAACGGTATTGAGCTGAACTGCATTCGAAACACTCATGAAGTGGCATGTTGGGCGGGAGCGATTCGGTGAAGAGGAACAACTCGTGAATCGTTCCTGCGTAATTCCGCACATTCAAGTGCCAATCGTTGTATCGTTCATCCGTGTAGCAACATCCCTTTATGAAGAAGATGGAAGAGTGGGAGCCGATTCTGTTGCAGCCTCCAGTGGAAAGTGAGGGGAATAATTCGAACTGATGCAATAAACCATGACAGTTAAATGTTTTCCGGGGAAAATTTCTTCTGATACATATCAATGGGAATGTTTTCTCAAGCCGGGAAGTGATGTTCTTTCTACTATAGATGGTGTTCGTGACCTCGAAGTTATAGTTCGCTTCGAACTTAGCTATAGGTTGCAGTGTTCCTGGTGTGTTGCAAAGTTGTCTTAATGTCACTCGCCCAGTATGGATTTCTGCCTAGAAAGTCAACGCTGTCGCAGCTGATATCTTATTTTCATGATTGGTACTCCGCAGTGAATAAAAACCAGCAGGTTGAGGTGGTTTACATTGATTATGCTAAAGCCTTTGATACAGTCTGCCACCAGAAATTGTTGATTAAACTTCAAAGTTATGGGATATGTGGGGAACTTCTGGAATGGCTGAGATCCTTTTTATCACAACGAAAGTTTGTGGTAAAAGTTGGTGGATGCTATTCACAGCCTCACATTATTACCAGCGGAGTTCCACAAGGGAGCATGCTTGGCCCTTTACTCTTTCTTATTTATGTAAATGACTTATCTGATGGCTTGTCGAGTGCATGTAGGCTGTTTGCGGACGACCTTAAGATTTATCGCTCACTTAGCAACCCTGCTGCGGACTATTACGAGCTTCAAAAAGACCTTATATATCTGGAACGTTGGTCGCAAACTTGGCAATTGCGCATATTGGAAGAAAAAAGTAGTCTCCTTCATTTGAACTTCCATCATGATTGCCCTTTACGTCTCAATGGGAGTAAGCTTTGCGAGCAAGAAGTTATCAAGGACTTAGGACTGCATGTCACTTCAAACCTCAAATGGACCTTTCACTGTAGGGAAATAGCAAGAAAAGCATCACGAGTGGCTAATTGTATACTACGTTCGCTAGAACACCCCTGTATTGAACACTACAGACTTGCTTTTATTGTGTATTGTCGCCCTCTTCTCGAATATTGTACTCAGATATGGTCACCATGCACTGATAAAGATGCTGAAATGATTGAAAGCGTGCAGAGGCGATACACAAGATCTGCTTTTCGCAAGGCCTTTCCTGATTCTGTTATTCCTTCCTATCCCGAAAGATTACAGATTCTCGGCCTGAGAAGTCTAAAGTACCGACGACTTGAATTTGATCTCCACTTGTGCTTCAAGATAGTGAATGGCTGCTGCGATATCCCGTTCGATAGTATCTTTGCATATACTCCATTCAACACACGCTCCCGATTTCATCGTTTCCAGCTACAACGTAGATTTTCGACCAAAACGGGTATATTAAGCTCGTTTTCTTTTCGAGCCATTCGCGGATGGAATCAACGANCTGCCAGCTGACATTGTGGAAGCTGGTAATCTCACTGCTTTTAAAGCAAAATTAGCTCAGTTTGACTTGTCGTCCTTGAGGGGAGTTGACGGTCGGCCAGTGTGCTGTTAATATGTGTATCATCTCGGTTCAGCTTTTTGTCAGCACTACCACATTCGCGATACTTGAATGCTTTCATTTTGAATATCGTCAATTTATTGTATGTTTCTTTATGGTTAAATAAAGCAATTTGAACTTAAAATCTACCGCGGCACCTACTATCCAAATCGGATTACTAAGCTACAAATCTTTAACCCAAAACCACTAGAATATCGCAGGGTCGGATTCGACTTGACTCTTTGTTAAAAGGTTGTATGCAGCTTTCCCTTTATTTCATTGTCAGAAATATCCCAATTGGCCTCCTCAAAGTCGATTGAGGCATCAATTTTAACTCGCCAAAACATTCTGCAGTAAAAGAGATGTCCTGTGTAGCGTCAAGTTTCGCGTTGCATGAGCTTGGAGTCTGCTTCCTAGCGTTACTGACAATGCATCTATCCGTTCGGCTTGTGAACTGCGGCTGAGTCGTTTCCATCTACGCACTACTGCCGCTGTCACTTCCATTTCCTCGGATTGCAACTTTGCGAGCGTTTTGTTCTTCTTTGTTTATGCTCACCTATTTATTGCAGGATTTCCCACTTTCAGATGTTGAAATGGAAAAAGAAAAAAGAATTTTGGAGTGAGCAAATTTGGAAGGAAGCGAAGGGAAGTTTAAGGAAAAGGGGTGAAAGAAGGAAACGTGAAAAATAAGACTGTGATGCTTGAAAGATGAACACATAACCTCAAAAAGCTACAAAGCTGCAAAACGAAGTTATTAGCGGCTATAAATGGTCTGCACTTTCATTTATACCCCTTCCCTTCCTTCATTTACAGAGTTTCTGAGGTATTTTGTTAGGCCATTGTATGTGAGGCAGCCTTCTGCTTCTACTCAGTTCGGCTTTCTTCCTTGCTGAACTATGCTTACTTAATAATCTTCATTGAACTATCCGGTTGTGACGCTGAAAAGGAATATTTCAGCGGATATCGTTTAGATTGATCGCGCTGAATCTTTCGATGTGATTTTCCATAGAATTCAAGTTGGGGTGTGCAGAATTGGCAGCCCATCGACTATGCCATCAAACATCCGAGGCATTGCGAATAGTTACTCGCCTCACACATAATCTGCAGCGTTGTCGCTCAAAGGAAGCACTGTGGCCAATTTGGTCCTTATCACATAAACGAGTGATGTTTGTGGTAGTACATAGAGATCTTGCCTATGACTTTCAGCACTTACAAAAATGTTTTCTTAAATCCATGGTCGCTCAGTCTTTCGCTACACAACATAGCTTCCTTGACCCTCCATGTTATAGAGAATAGCTGCCGAGACGAGCGCTTCCTGCGGCTCATTAGTCAGAGCGTGTGCTCTTTGCAGTTAATCATATACATAGTCCTAAACTTGTTAAAGCTTTTACTTTTAATTTTCATTGAATTCTGCAGCGTTCTTCGTTGTCAGAAGATCATAAAGAACTGTCAATTGCGTCGTTGTTCTCCTGTAACATAGAGATCTCGAATATTGTAGCACGGATTTCATCGCTCGACCAATTTTGCAATATTGCGTTCTTGTGCGACCTGCTTATTTAGTTGATATGGCGTTGTTTGAATATGACTAAAAACATCTAGCAATCGCTAAAGTCTATACTAGCCTTTTCAACTACATTACGCCATTAGATTGAAAATCCTTAATTTGGAATCATTGGAATACGGCCGAATTCAGTCAAACTTCAGTAATCTATCTAAATTTGTCTAAGATTGCGCTCTCTTCAGCGTTTAAGAGGATCATTGAAAATCAGTATAGAGTCCAGATTTTCAGGTAATCAAGATAATCTTTACCAAAGAGAATATGTTCAATATCTTTCATTATGATGCTGTGAAGTCGAACACTCGCGATGGCACAAAAGCAGAAAGTGGCCTGTGAATCCTTCTGATGACCACTTATAGCAAATCCCATGTTTTGAATGCCCCCATTGCTTATATCCTCGTGAGAGCCGTTCCACCCTTTTCCTCTCGAATTTCTTCGTGCTTTCTATAAATTATTCGTCGGACATGCATCTATTACTTCTTTATTCTTTCTTTTTTTGCCCATTTATGACCGGTCTGACAGATATGTTGTTCATGAATGGGAATTGAATAAATGGGGTAAATAAACGAACAGTTCGCCTTGATGCGCTTTTATCCTAACCAATAATGTGTCTATCTTGGCCGACGTTTAGATAAAGACGAAAATTGCAAAAGCCTGCATTATTGCAGTCAGAATTTGCATGCCTGAATGCTGTAAAAGGGCTGCTGACTCGGTGTCACTCATTCTCGTCTATTGCTTAAGTCGAAGGATGCCGAATCCGCCAGCGAACTCTTCACGCCAGCGAACTCGATACATGGGCTTTTGAACCGATGGGTTCACCGTTCCCAGACAATTCGGTGAAGGCACTCGGCCAGCAGAACATGTACGTCGCGTTGAGTGGGAAGCCGATGCATGGTCGTGCCTGGAACGATGGGGGAGTTGCCGAGTGCTCCTTTCCCTACAACTACTCCCAGCTGATAGGAATCAAGGATCTTGGTGGACAGATCCAGGCAGGTGGTAAACGATTTTGCATCGAATTTAAGGGTTATCCATTTTCGGGGCGTCTTAATTTGCTTACGGCCCCTAATCGCTTGGAGAGTATGCTGATGTACCATGGATAGTCACAGTGGAAGCTCATCCTTTCTGCCGCGACTAAATTCGTGATTGTTAGTCGTCGGCTAAATGTGCTGGTTATTTGGAGGCACTTCAGTATAAGGGCAACCACTTGTCACTTGGTTACTGGTACAACTGGATTAAACATTCGGACCGTTTCGATAAGATGGACAAGGAGGGGGGACCCCGTTATTGCGAGTGTGAGGAGTGCAAGGAGGAGCCACCCAAGCCGATCGTCCGTG